>WNWK01026010.1:0-27896 GCA_009830355.1 Cherax destructor
TTTTGTACTAAACCCCGGGGGAACCCCAAATGGAGTTCTAAAGAAATAGTATGATTTTTGTCTATTAAAAATGGTTTTTTTTTTTTTTTTTTTTAAAAGGGCATATATTGTTTTTGGGGGGGCGGGGATGGAAAAAAATATGGCAAAAAAAAAATTAATGGGGTAGGTGGGGTGGGGGGAAAATTGGGGGTGGGTGGTTGGGAAAGTAAAGATATGGTGGGGGATTTTAAAGGGGTCGTGGGGAGAAAATAAATTCCGTGGGGAGTGCGGGGGCGATGGATCGGCTGGGTTTGGGAAGTGGGGTGACATTACGACGGGGTGATAATAGTGAATAGTATGGTTTATAAAAAAGGTGTGGTATGTAGCCCCCATATTTTTTGGAGATTGTATTTTTTGGAAACGGATGGTATTTGTTGGGCGGGGGGGAGGCATTGGGGGGGGCGTGATGTTGTGCATAACGGGGAAGGGGGGTTGGGGATTAATCTGGTTTAAAATAAAAGATTTTGGTTTTACCTTAAAGTTTTGGGGGGGGCGGGGGGGTTTGGGGGGGGAAGGGGAAGGGTGTGGGGGGGGGCCCAAAGGCGAATGGTGGGAGGACAGGGCTCAGTATTAAAAGGACATTTTGGGGGAGTTTGTTGGTGATGTACCCAAGGACCTCTCGGTTGGTAGGCTGGGTCGGGGGATCTCCCCCGGTGATAAAATTTTTATCATTTACCCCATTTGGGGTTTTGGGCGGTCGGGGGGTTGGGGGTTTGAGGTAAGGGATGGGAGTTCTTTATTTTTTCATGGCCCCTGGCATAAAAACATCTTTTTAAAAGGGTTTAGTGAAAGATGGTGCGTGTAAAAGATGTGGGGCCCCTGGATGCCATTTGCAGGGGGGTGTTTTTGTAAAACCGGGGCCATTGGGGGGTGGATTGGGGGGTTTTTTTTTGGGGGGGGATCTCTTTTTTAGAGCTATGTTTTGGTTGGGGTTTTAAAAAAAGGGCGGGGGCCTCCTGTACTGTCTTTTGGACTTTGTGTGTAAAATTTTTGGGGAAATTGGGGTTTGGGTGGGGGGAAAGGGGGGGGGGGTTTTTCGGCATTTTTTAAGGGGGAATGCAAAAATAAAATGGCGTAGGGGGAAACCTGGGATACTGCTTTAATCATTAAAAAGGGGTTAAGGGTTGGGGGGTTTTGGGGGTATTTTTTTGGTTGGAAGGGGGCTTGCTATCCACCCCTTGCATTGGGGGGCCTTTTTTTGGGGGGGGTGGGGAGGTTTTTTTCGTGCTGAAAAAAAAAAAAAAAAAAAAAAAAAAAAAAAAAGGGGGTTTGGGGTGAGGGTGAAGGGGGACTTTTCTACTTTTTGGGGAGGGGTTGGGGTTGACTCGGGGGATAGGGTTGGGGGGAGGGGGTTTTGTGGGGTAGTGTGTGTTTTTTTTCCCTTTTTTTGGTTACCTTTAAGCATAGGGGGTTTTTTTTAATGGGTGCGGGAAAAAGGGTTTTCCCCCGGGGGGGGGTTGAAGGGCTCTTGGTTTGCAACCCCCTTTCCCCAAATAAATGAATAAGTTTGAAATAATTCTGGTATGGTGGCCCGTACTCCCCGGTTTTGGGGTGGTGAATGATGTCCTTATTTGCATAATGAGCATTTTGGAAGTGTTTATTTCAGTGCCGGTTTTTTGTCGGGAAAAGGGTTTGATTATTGGTTGTAACTGACATGATTTTATGTTGTTAATTAAAAATTGTACAAGTTTAAAAAAGCACTGTTATTAGACTATAATTTTTTTTGTAATTCTTTCGTTGTGTTTCCAGTGTTGATGTTTTTTAATTTTTTTTGGGCATTTGGACCACTGTTCACCTAATGGGTTAACGTCACGATGTTATGGGTTTACTGTATGTCATGTTGGGTAAAAGGAAAAAAGGAAAAAAAAAAAAAAAAAAAAAAATGGGGGGTTTTATTTTTTTGTATACTCTTGGTTTAAATATAATTTTTTTCTATTTTTAATTTGCGGGGTTTTAAACAACTTTCTGTCTTATTTTCTTCAACTATGAATATTTATTTGTGTTGCCATGTTTTTAATTTTAAAATTTTTTATTTAATTATCATAAAAAATTAAAAAAATTTTTTGTTGTTGGGGTTTTTTCCCCGGGTTTTTGTAATAGTGTTTGTGCTGTGGGAAGAGTTTAGTCTCTTGTGTTGTTGTGGTTTTGTCTTTTGTTGTTCTTGGTCGATCCCATGCCCGCCCCTGGGCGGGTAGGGGGGGCCCAAAGGGGCCCCAAAGGAGGTGCCAAGGTAGGTGCTACTATCCCGGGGGGCAAGCCCTTCCCCTCAGCCCCTTGGGGCGGGGGAAGGTGGCAGAAGAGGCCTGCAAATCCACCTACCTGCCCGTGCTTTTGGGGGAAAATGGTAGGCCGGGACCGGTGGGGCCCCCGCTGAGGCCCCCCCCGGGGCTTGGTCTCTGCTCTCCCCCCAGGGGGCCCGGGCCGGGGGATCTGGAGACCCGGGCGGGGAATTTTCCCGGGAATCCACCTCCTCCGTTGTTCTTGCTTATTTGGGTCTCCCTTTTGCTAATGAAAATATTATGAGCCCAACATTAAATTTTCATAATCAATTATGTATGGAATTATGTTCTTTCACTATACTTTTGTTTGCGACAAAAACTTTTTGATGCCTGCCTTTGGGGGAGGGGGGATATTTTGTGTTGTTTGGAATGTTTCTTTAATGTGGTCTAATACATTTTGACTGTTGTTTTTATTATATATAATTTTAAGTTTCAGTTCCACGGGTCGGGTTTTGTGGAACAAGTCGATGAACTACTGTTTCCTCTTTTGTCCTTGTTTACTGTATGTACATGTTTGTGACAGTTTTTGTATATCATTTGTACATTTAATAAAATATAACAATGGAATTGGCCAAAATAGGGCTCAATTTCGGTGAAATCGCATGCGTATATATCGCGGACATTGCTAACTTCGCGAGGCGTAATTCCGTAAGTTTTCCATCAAATTTCCACTTTTGGTGTCATTACCATCAGGAAAAAACTTCTCTATCATTTCATAGGAAAAAATAATTTTTTTTATTTTCCAAAATTTTGCGACATAGGATGACAGTTTCAGAATGGGGCCACCGACAGTCAGAGGGTTAAGGCTTCATACGGCTTATTTACCCTGTGGAACTTTGCAAGGAAATAATTTTCCACATCCTCCGCCCTTGGAAGGTAGAAGTTAAGTCTAGATCAAGTCTGCCTCCGCAAGCCCCCAGTGGGCTCTGGACTTGACGCCGTTCGACAGGTCGTTCAGATGCTCTGGTTGGGCAGACTTTGGTCTAACTTTCCTGTCCAGACCCCACCGTGTGGACCTAGAGGCAAATGTGCCTTATGGTCTCAGCGCTGTTTACTCTCACCTTCACCATCCTCAGCCGTCCGGCCTTATCTGGGGGGAGTTGACACCACCAGGCCAAGAGGCCAGTATGCCCTGGCTCACGGTCACCTTGTTTCCCTCAGGGTTGGCCCCATAAAATGTTCTGCAGAGCTGTCAAGTAATCATTTCGCCACACCTGGTTCCATTTGTCTAGAAAGTTCATTAACTTATTGTGACTCTTGTGTAGTTCTTCATTGATGGGGTCCTTCCAGCCCACAATAATCCTGCTCCCTAGAAGACTGGCTCAAGATTGAGGGGAAGGGCTCGATCCTCCTCCCAAATAACATGTGATTGGGGTGAGAGCTTCCTGCTCGTCAATACCATTTTGCACATAGGTTGGGGTCTATATTGACTCTCGCTTCTATCTCTGCCAAAATCGTTTGGAGACACTTTTAACCTGCCTCACCATGCGTTCGTAGAAGCCCCCTTGCCGGGTGCCTGGGAACTATGAACTTCCACCCACACTCTATCTTCTTCAGGTATTCTCTACTTCTCCGTTGTCAAAAGATTCTTAAAGACTTTGCTGGCCGCTTTGAAGCTTGTGCCATTGTCCGATATAACCAATCGTGGGCAAGAGACCGAGGCTGTAAACCTCCTGAACAACTTCATGAAAGTCTCGGTAGACATATCTTCCGCCAGCTCAAATGTACGGCTCGGATAGTTGCACAAGTAAACAAACAGATATATACCTTCGTGGGCCTACTCTTTCCCCTCCGAGTTTGTCAGTGTGATAGCCCCTGTGTAATCTATCCCTACAGTCTCAAAGGGTCTGTCACTCTGCACCGTTCCTGAGGCAGTGGCAGTGACCCGGGAGGATGGTCCTTCCATCCCGCCGACAGACCGTGCAGTTCCTTATCACCCCTTTAACTGCGGCTCGGCCCTTCAGCACCCAGTAATTCTGACGAAGGCAGGTGAGTGTATCACCAAACCCTCCATGCATGGTCCTCTGGTGAGCATCGTGCATCACTAACTCTGACAACCACCCATCCTTTCCCAGTAACACGGGATGTTTGGCCCCCATAACTGAGCTCAGAGTTGTGTAGTCTTCCCTGATCTTATCAGACCAGCATGATCAAGAACAATCCCAATGAGTGGACCAGCTTACCGCTCCCTGAGTCGTCGCTGGGTGCTGTGTCTGGCTGCCCGGCAGCCAGTGCCTCCAGAACTTCTGGAAACCTCTCCTTCTGGTACTGTTGTATCCAGTACTCTCTGACCTTGTCAGTCAGCTTTCTCACAAATCGAAACACCATTTCGGTGACTCCCACTAGTTTCCTCCAGGAGGAGTAGCGTTTGGGGGTCTGAGTAGTTCAGTGCCTGGCTCCCCCACAAATGCACTATGCTGCTGGTTGTCTCACCGAATTTCTGCTCTGGAGCGCTCCTTTGCTGGTAACCAGTCCGGGCCTTTGAACCAAATCTCTCTTTTACTCAGTTTTTGTATGTCACCCCTCTGCTGATCAGGTCAGCCGGATTTTGATCGGTAGGTACATGTAAAATTGTGGACTGACTGCAGCTCCCATATCTCCTTCACCGATTCCTGACATAGGGGAGTTTGGACCTGTCGTTCTGTACCCACTGTAGGCTACCTCCGAGTCTGTCCATATATATGTGTGGATCACCTTCAGGTTACAACACTTCCTTAGCACTTTCCCAGTCTTGCTCCCAGCAACATTGCTGTGAGCTCTAGCTTGGGTATTGAACACTCTTTTAGGGGTGTCACCTGTGCCCGGCTGGTGGCCAGATTGACCTGGTTCCCAGCCACCAAGTATGCTTTATCCCCATATCCCGGGAAGAGGCATCTGGAAGACATGCAGGTCATAATCTTGTCCGGTACACCCGGGGACCTAGGAAATGCGGAAATCTTGTAGCTCTGCTAAATCTTTGCTAACTAGATCCCACTCCTGACAGATGGTTTCTGGCAGTGTGTCGTCCCAACCCAGGTTCAGCTAACAGGTCTGTTGTACTAGAATTCTCCCACGAATAGTAATGGGTGTCAACATACCCAGTGGGTCAAAGGCAGTCTGCACTTTATTCAACAGGGACCTTCTGGTCAGCTTCCCGCCCCCGTCAGGTTTCCTCTTTACCCTAAGTCTGTCTTTCCCAATTTCCCATTCCAGCCTCAATACTGAGGTTACCTCAGGCACTGTATAACCCGCATAATCATGTTCCCGTTGGACTCCCGGTAAATGTCCATCAACTGCCCTAATCTGAAGTGGTGCCTTGCATGTTGTCTACTTTTACGGCCCCTATCTAACACGGCTGTTAGGTAGTATACCTGCCGGCCTGTGACGTCATCAGACGTGATGTTTGACTGCTGGGCCGGCTAGACCGACAGTGTCAACCAGACTCTCATATGGAGAGTGTCATCTAGACTCTCATATTGAGAGTGTCAACCAGACTTACCACTGGAGAGTTCACTAGACTCTCCCCTGCACTGAGTGTGCACCAGACTTCTGGTGATAGGGACCTGTTTTACACCAAACACCTGGTGACAGGACCTGCTGACTCTCATAGACTGGTTTGAGAGTTATCCCCAGTCTCTTTTATTACAAATTATATTTTTGTAATATCTACATAAAATAAGGTCTTCAATAATTCTTTGATGGGGCTGTTACAATTTGCCAGGTGATAATCTATAGTAGCCTGCAGTAAGAACGGTGAGCTCGTGGCACAAAACAACTCTGCCTTAAATCTGTAAGTTTCATACCCTGCTCTGGTACCTCGTTATTTGCCACCCACAAAAAACCTAGTGTAATCCCTATCTTGTGGTTGCAACTTAATTCACAAGAAGGCTTTACTAACATCCGCTGCATAAGCATAATGCTCTCTCCGAAACTTCAATAACACGTCGGCTAATTTCTGAGTCAGAGATGGCCCTGTGAACAGACAGTCATTCAATGAGGGCTCTCGGGGACTCGCCTGTGAGCTGCAATTGAAGACCACTCTGATGGGGGTTGTCACTGACTTCTTGGTGACTACCATGTGCGGGAGATAATGGGTATTTTCTCCTGGACTGGCATGTGGTACTTTCTCAATGAATCCCAGGGCCAACTGTTCTTTAATAATGTCATCGTACTTCCCCACCAGACCCTTCTTGGTCAGGCTGTTCACCAGGGAGTTCAACTGACCCCGTGCCTTCTTAAAGTTAGTGGGTAACGTTGGGTGTACCGGTTTCCAAGGTAGTCACACCCAGTACTGGCCGTCCTTGAACTGGACATGGCTCAAATAATCCTGATAAGTTTCCTTGTGTTTGGGGGAGGGGGTTGATCACCCTTAATCCCTACTACATCCAGGTCCCATAGTTTATGGACTGGTTCACTGTCGACTATACTGACTTGGGTTTCCGATAGATCGTCACGCAGCCCGATTTGCATCACGAGCACGGCCTCGGTTGCTGTGGTGCTGGAGCCCCCATTCCCAGGTGTCACAGGGAAATGGGCCGGTATCTTGCCTCCTACAATATAACCCTCTGGAGTCCTGTACAGTCCGATCCCTTCCTTGTCAACCTTTCTCGTGGACACGAATTCGTCTACGTAATCCTCTCCTACCAAAATTCCCACATTGCTGACGTTGTCAGTAGTAATACCCAGTAATCCCAGTTTCATGCCTAACTCTCAAACGTTTGACTGCGCGCTAGGCCCTTGGTGGTAATGATATCGGGCAGCCTCTTCACTTTCAAGGCTGAGATATTCCTGCGATGCCTGCCAAATCTAATTGCGACATCTACAACAGAATAAGACCCGTGCAGAACTGTCCCACCGAACTCTTCCACTTTCACGTAAGCCTTACCCTCGGAATTCAACTTAGCCAGTAGTCTCCGTTATGAAGGATCTTTGAGCCCCAGTGTCAAAAAACAAACGGGTTGTTTCGGACCACAGGGCCACAGAACCTTGAAACCGTTCACCAGAACTAATTCCCTGTGTCGTTCTCACCACTACTTCGGACTCGTTTTTGCTCTCCACCCTCTCTTGGTGCTTGATCCCCTTAGCCTGAGCTGTTCTGGTATCCTTAGGACACAACGCACTGTGGTGTTTACCCTTCCGACAGCCTCGACACTCACTGAGCTGGGTGTCACAGTCCCAGGCAAAGTGTTCTCCACAACACTTGAAACAGAGTTTCAACTCCGTTAGTCGCTGGCGCTTTTGGTCATAGGTGGTGAAACTCGAGCACCCTGAACTAGCATGCTCCCTTCGCAGAAAACACACGGTCTCGTGCTTCCAGTCTTAGTGGTATTCCCCTTGGCCCCTTTGGTTGAGGACTTGTCCTGCTCATAATAGGTGCCAACCTAACGGGAGGTGCTTTAGTTCTATCTCTCGAGGGTCCTGAGAAGTCGAACGATTTCATCCTGGCGGGTAATCTCTCCCCTGACCTATACTCAGGTGAGACACGAGATCTCCCAACCCCTCAATCTGTTGTATCATGAACCGGTTAATCCTATACTTCAAATGTAACTCATGTACTGTAGTGCTAGCCAATTTCCTCTGAATCAGCTGACTGGCCATCCATTCTGTGCTACCCCAATCATATAGATCTTTGAGATTATCTGTCAAGCTCATAACTTTGATTCGGAACTTCTGTAAACTCTGAGCGGTCATAACGGCAAACCTCAAGATAGGCCAATCGATAAAATATAGCCACCTTTATTTCCTCTGTGTTGCCAAACCCATCCTTCAGCTGATCTTTGGCATGTTGATAATTAATATCAGTTGTTTGGTAATGCCGGACCAAGTCCAGGGCTTTACCCCTGAGCTGTGAACATAAATACTGTAATTTGGTGGCATTCGACAAATTATCCCTGTAATTTATCTGGGATTTAAACTGATCCCACAAAGCAATGTACACTGTCAAGGTTCCATCGAACATTGGTAAATTCAATGTAGGCAATCTGGGTAACACTGTAGAAGGACTGTAGCGGCCTGTGCGCCCTGTACTATTATTTGTTGCCCCTGCTGTATTAACCTTCAATGTTTTCATTAACTTTTTGCAGAGTCCCCTCTCTGCTAGACCTTCGGCCCTCTGATCTTCGCATTCCTCCTGAACTGCCTCGACAATATCCTCAGGCTCACCTGTCCCATAGGCTTCTGTCTCATAACGGAGATAGGCGGTCTCAAGGCCTTTAGCCTTTCCTGTAAAGCTCTAAGCATCTTCCTAGATCCTCACAATCTACATCTGGGTTTTCTCTGACAGCTTGGCACTCCCTAAACGCCCTGTTTAAGCGTCGCTTGTGGGCGCTCATAGACCGCTTTAGCTGACTTAGAGCTTGGGCAGTTCCTTCCTGAGTCTCATCCATCATTGTTGTGGTTTAGTTAAGAGTGTGTCACTAATTTGTACTTTAATTAGCCCATCCCACAGGTGAGAGTGAGTCCCAAAGCTCCTCAAACAGCTTAACAACTTTCTTTACATATATTGACTTGACTCAAAATTAAAATGTACACTGTTAGCCCTCAAACCAAACTAAAATGTATATTGTTATGAAAGCTTAACCTAGAACTTCCCTGTACACATCAGTAAATAATTACAGGACTTAAGCTAGCCTCTGGTGCAAATCACAAAATAAAATGAGTCAAAGACAATAAAATTCACACGGGTCAACGCCCCCGCGGCCCGGTCCTTGACCAGGCCTCCTGTTGGACCAGAGCCTGATCAACCAGGCTGTTACTGCTGGCCACACGCAGTCCAACGTACGAACCACAGCCCGGCTGATCCGATACCGACTTGAGGTGCCTGTCCAGTGCCTGCTTGAAGACAGCAAGGGGCTTGTTGGTAATCCCCCTGATGTATGCTGGGAGGCAGTTGAACAATCTTGGGCCCCTCACACTTATTGTGTTGTCCCTCAACGTGCTAGTGGCACCCCTGCTCTTCATTGGGGTGGATGTTACATCGCCTGCCGAGTCTTTTGCTTTCGTAGGGAGTGATTTTTGTGTGCAAGTTTGGTACTAAGCCCTCGAGAATTTTCCATGTGTATATAATAATGTATCTCTCCCGCCTGCATTCTAGAGAGTATAGGTTTAGGAACTTCAAGCGTTCCCAGTAGTTGAGGTGGTTTATCGCACTTATGCGTGCGGTGAAGGTTTTCTGCACATTTTCAAGGCCAGCAATTTCACCCGCCTTGAAAGGTGCAGTTAGTGCGCAGCAATATTCCAGCCTAGATAGAACAAGCGATCTGTAAAGTGTCAAAATGGGCTTGGCATCCCAGGTTTTGAAGGTTCTCATTATCCATCCTGTCATTTTTCGAGCAGATGCAATTGCTACTTTGTTATGGTCCTTGAAGGTGAGATCCTCTGATATGATCACTCCCAGGTCTTTGACATTAGTTTTTCGCTCTATTGTGTGGTTGGAATTAGTTTTGTACTCCGATGAGATTTTAATTTCTTCACGTTTTCCATATCTGAGTAATTGAAATTTCTCATCATTGAACTTCATATTGTTTTCTGCAGCCCATTTAAAGATTTGGTTTATGTCTGCTTGGAGTCTAGCCGTGTCTTCAACGGTGGACACTGTCATACAGATTCGAGTGTCATCTGCAAAGGAAGACACAGCACTGTGGCTTATATCCCTGTCAATATCTGATATGAGGATGAGGAATAGGATGGGAGCAAGTACTGTGCCTTGTGGAACAGAGCTTTTCACATTAGCTGCCTCAGACTTTACTCTGTTCACTACTACTCTTTGTGTTCTACATGTTAGGAAATTATAGATCCATCTACCAACTTTTCCTGTTATTCCTTTATCACGCATTTTGTGTGCTATTAAACCATGGTCACACTTGTCAAAGGCTTTTGCAAAATCTGTGTATATAACATCTGCATTCTGTTTATCTTCTAGAGCATCCAGGACCTTGTCGTAGTGGTCCAGTAGTTGGGACAGACAGGAGCGGCCTGCTCTAAACCCATGCTGTCCTGGGTTGTGCAATTGATGGGTATCAAGATGGGTGGCGATCTTGCTTCTTAGAACCCTTTCAAAGATTTTTATGATATGGGACATTAGCGCAATTGGTTTGTAGTTCTTTGCTATTGCTTTACTGCCCCCTTTGTGGAGCGGGGCTATGTCTGTTGTTTTTAGTAGCTGCAGGACAATCCTAGTGTCTATGCTCCCTCTCCATAAGATGTTAAAAGCATGTGATAGGGGCTTCTTGCAGTTCTTGATGAACACGGAGTTCCATGAGTCTGGGCCTGGAGCAGAGTGCATGGGCATGTCATTTATTGCCTTTTCGAAGTCATTTGGCATCGTGATGATGTCAGAAAGGCATGCGTCTGTCAAATTCTGTGGCACTCTCATAAAAAATTAATTTAGGTTTTCGATTTTCAGTCTGGTTAGTGGCTCGCTAAAAACTGAGTCATACTGGGACTTAAGTAGCTCACTCATTTCCTTGCTGTCATCTGTGTAGGACCCATCCCGTTTAAGTAGGGGCCCAATACTGGTTGTTGTTCTCGACTTTGATTTTGCATAAGAAAAAAAATACTTTGGGTTTCTTTCAATTTCATTTATGGCTTTTAGTTCTTCCCGTGTCTCTTGATTCCTGTAAGATTCCTTTAGTTTTAATTCAATGTTTGTTATTTCTCTGACTACGTATTTCAGAGATATTGGCCTCCTGTAGCCGCTCCGTTATTCTTTGCCTTCGCCTGTATAGGGAGCGCCTCTCTCTTTCTAGTTTGCATCTTCTCCTCCTTTTCCTTAAGGGAATTTGCCTTGAGCAAACCTCGAGTACCACAGAGTTAATTTGTTCTAGACATAGGTTGGGATCCGTGATGCTTAGGCAATCTTCCCAGTTTATATCATTTAGGACTTGGTTTACTTGGTCCCACCTTATGTTTTTGTTATTGAAGTTGTATTTGGACAAAGCTCCCTCGCGGCTGATCACATTTTGTTGATCTGGGGCTGCCCACATGCATGTCTGGACCTCTATTATGTTGTGATCTGAGTATATTGTTTTTGATATGATGACATTTCATATCAGATCATTATTGTTGGTGAAGATGAGGTCCAGCGTATACTCTAATCTTGTGGGCTCCACTATTTGCTGGTTTAAGGTGAACTTGGTGCAGAGATTTAAAAGTTCATGCATGTGTGAATTTTCATCTGAGCTGCCTCCTGGTGTTATCTCTGCTACCACATTGTTTGCAATGGTCCTCCATTTTAGGTGCCTGAGGTTGAAATCCCCCATTAGCAAGATGTTGGGGGCAGGAGCTCTAAGATTTTCCAGTCAGTGGTCAATTTTCAGAAGCTGTTCCTGGAATTGTTGGGACGTTGCATCCGGGGGCTTGTAGACAACCACGATGACCAGGTTTTGATTCTCGACCTTTATTGCTAATACTTCAACTACATCATTTGAGGCATTTAGTAGTTCTGAACATATAAGTGACTCTGTGATATACAGGCCAAACCCCCCTTTTTGCCTGTTCACTCTGTCACACCTGTATAGGTTGTAGCCCGGGATCCATATTTCATTGTCCAAGTGATCTCTTATGTGGGTCTCTGTGAAAGCCGCAAACATAGCATTTGACTCTGTAAGCAGTCCACGAATATAAGGTACCTTGTTGTTTGTTGCTGGCTTTAGACCCTGTATATTAGCAAAGCTGAATGTCGTTGGATTGGTGGTATGGGGGGGTCTTTTTTTCTGGCTCTAATATCTGTTGTAATGGAGTAGAGGCCACTGACTGTGATTCCACTCCTGAAATGATTTCAGTTGGTGTACAATTTCTGTCATTTCCTGTCAGCTTTTTTTCCTTCCTGGCACTAAAAAACCTCTCTCTCCGGAGTGGCTGTGGCTACCCAGATTTTGCCACGGTCTGGATGTTCTGTCGCCTCGTACCCTTTAGGTGGTGTGCCTGACAATATAAGTTATAGCACTGTCTTTCCTGAATTGATGTGTGGCACATTTCAGGGTGGAAAAACTTACAGGACGGGAGGTTGCATTTGCCTGTTTTCATTTGGGCACGGCATTTTCTGGGGTGATCATAATTGCATGTCCCATCTGATTTCCCAGATTTTCCATGCCTGCAGATACCAAGTGCATAATATTCACATAGGCCTGGTTTCCGTTTGCCCTGGGTTTTTGTGACTGTGTTCCCCATTGGTGGGTGTGTTCCTGTCTCGTGTCTGCCTTCGTTACTGGTGCTAACAATGGAGCCTTCAACTTTTTCCGGTAATTTATTTTCAGTATTTCCCTGGGCATCCCCTTGTTTACTATCTACCTTGGTATTGCTAGTTTGTACTACTGTTTTGTGTGTGTCCTTGTCTACACCTGTTTCCCCATCATTTATTTCACTAGAGCTACTGTCCCTCTTCAGGTCACCATCATTTATTTCTCCATTCTTAAATATACTGGCTATCATTTCAACATCTGTACCAGGGGCGGTAGCATCATCTGGCTCTGATTTTTTTACTTTCCCAACTGTTATAGAAACCTGTCATGTTTTTTATGAAGTCCGATTTGGTGTTGTCATCTTTTAATATCGATGTGGTTTTATTCCACAGTTCGGTCTCATTTGGACATACCCAAAAACACTTCCCTTGTTTAATATCTCGGGTAGTAGAGTCTTGAATGCCTTCACAAGGGGCGTGGCAGCATTTACCACAAAAGTTTCATGTAATCCATACAGAGGAACGTTTGGTTGTTTGTTTGCATATTACACAGGGTTTCATGGTTGATTTTTGTTGGTTGCTTTACTGTATATTCTACTAATAGGTTCCCTGAAGTGGTGATTCGTCTATTTGTATCGTATCTATTTTATTTGCATGTGTAAGTGTGTGGACAATCTTACCTCTTTAAGATTTGTTATTGTTATTGTTTGGGAAATTAATAAGTTCCCTAAAACTCCATCCGCTTATTGAATCCGGACAAGAATAACAGTTTTGAATCCAGTCAATGGTTCCCTTATTTCTTGGATCTGACGAGATCCAGTGTCACTTATTTAATGAATCCTGTAGGGATTATTTGTGTTACGTGAGACAGACCACTGGAAGACGATTAAACAAGTAATAATGATCGGTATGGAACAAAAGTTAGGTTAAGCTTTCATAACAACAATATACATTTAGTTGGGTGTGAGGGCTAACAGTGTACATTTAATTCGGAGTCAAGTCAATATATGTAAAGAAAGTCGTTAAGCTTGTTGAGGAGCTTTGGGACTCACTTATTCTCACCTAATACCGTATTGTGCTGTGGGGTTGGATAATTAAAGTACAAATTAGTGACGAACTCTTAACTGAACCACAACAATGATAGAGGAGAATCAGAAAGTACCCGTCCCAGCTCTAATCCAGCTAAAGCGATCTTTGAACGCTCACAAGGGACATAAGCAAGGCATGTAGGGAGTGCCGAGATATCAGACAAATCGAAGATGTAGATTGTCAAGATCTAGGAAAGTGCTTAGAGCTTTTAGAGGGAAAGCTAGGAGCGCTTGAGACAGCCTATCTACGTTATGAGGCGAAGCCTATGCATCAGGTGAGTCTGAGGAAATTGATGAAGCAGTTCAGGAGGAATATGACGAGCACGAGCTGAATGTAAAGCGGAGATGAGACTCTGCAAAAAGTTAGTGAAAACATTGAAGGTTAATATAGCAGAGGCAACAAATAATAGTACAGGGCGCACAGGCCGCCACAGTCCTCTAGAGTGTTACCCAGATTGCCTACATTGAATTTACCAATGTTGACGGAACCTTGGCAGAGTACATTGCTTTCTAGGATCAGTTTAAATCCCAGATAGATGACAGGGATGATTTGTCGGATGCCACCAAACTACAGTACTTACGTTCAAGGGTTAAGCCCTGGACCTGATCCGGCATTACCAAACCACGGATATTAATTATCAACATGCCAAGGATCAACTAAAGAATGTGTATGGCAACACAGAGGAGATAATGATAGCTATATTTTATCGATTGTCCGATCTTGAGGTTTGCCGTCATGACCGTCAGAGTTTAGAGAAGTTATGAATCAAAGTTATGAGCTTGACAAATAGTCTCAAAGATTTACATGATTGGGGTAGATCAGAATGGATGGTCAGTTAGACGATTCAGAGGAAACTAGCAAGCATTACAGTACATGAGTTACATTTGATGTATAGAACTAACCGGTTTACAATACAGCAAATTATTGAGGGTTGGGAGATTTCGTTTCTCATTTGAGTATAGGTGAGAGAAGAGTCACCGCCATCATCACATAAACAAGTAGTGAGTTACTCAGAAAACTCGGAGATCAATTTAAAGCTCATAAAACTAACGTTGGGGTGTACTATGGCAAAGAAGTGTCTAAGACAAGGACATCTAAGCAGACCCTCAGAGACACTCGTACCGAAATATGCGTGTTCTGCGAGAACGAACCCTAGCACGAAGTTGCTCTCGGTATACAAAAACTGAGCAGTAGGCGGCAGAGACTAAAGGAGTTGCAGCTATGCTTAAGGTGTTGTGGGGGACATGAGACAGAAGATTGCCAGTCACATCTTTCAGAGTGCTATAACTGCCGGAAAGGTAAGCACCATACTGCACTATGTCCCAATAATTTAAGGGAACACCAGACTAGTAGGGACGTTTCTCCGGTATAAATAGAAAAGAGTCGAGCCTGAAGTGGTAACCAGCGTGATTAATGTGGCAACGTCTCTAATCTGAGGCAGAAGCACAGAGCTGCTGCCCTACCAGTCATGGCAGGGGATGTGAACGGGAACAAATCCGAAACAACCCCGATTATTTTTGACTCGGGGCACAAGTGTCTATGATAACAGAGAAGTTGGTGGATAAGTTAAGTTGAAGGCCACCGACAAAGTTAATGCGACATTGGGAGGTGCTATAAGTCAGGGCCCCACCAAGTCTTATGATGTTGTGGATGTCACTGTTAAACTGGTGGACATCGCGAAATATACACTTTGGTAGTAAAAAGACGTTACCTGCGGCTATACGACCAGAGGTCTTGCAGCAACAACCAAGCGATTGAAAGACCTTGGTGTGAAAGCTGGCAGACCGGACATTACCACTGACACAGTCAAATGGGTATCCTGGTGGGAGCCAACTATCTAGATGACTTCCTGTCTACCGACGGACTGTTAAGGAAGGAATTGGTTTATACAGATCCCCAGTAGGATATATCATCGGTGGCAGAATTCCTCATGAATTCCTGCAACGCCAGAGGGAAAGCTGACACCACGATAGCTGGGGAGTAGTGATTGAATGTTGGTGTGCGACGAACCGCCAGGTAAGCCAAACCAAGTAGGGTGACGAACATAGCCACCTTGGGGAGACGCTTTATGGGGTACCTAAGGGGAATAGATTGTCATTAAACCAGAGAACCTCGTATCAGTGGGAATTGCTACCAGGGTATATGGGCCACTGGGTGGGAAAGTCAAACTGCTCGGCAACCTACACCATGGTCGACCCTGACCATGACTGGCGAAAAAAAAACTCTCTCAAGGAACAGGGCACAGAACACAAAATAAAAACATACATATATACATAAACATTTTATTTTTTTATTAACATCGGATGATTCCCACCAAGGCAGGGTGGCCGAAAAGAAAAACTTTCATCATCATTCCTCCATCACTGTCTTGCCAGAGGGTGCTTACACTACAGTTATAAAACTGCAACATTAACACCCCTCCTTCAGAGTGCAGACACTGCTTCCCATCTCCAGGACTCAAGTCCGTCCTGCCGTTTCCCTGAATCCCTTCATAAATGTTACTTTCTACCTCCAACAGCCGTCAAATATTAAAAACCATTTGTCTCCATTCACTCCTATCAAATACGCATGCATGCTTGCTGGAAATCAAGCCCCTGCAAAAACCTCTTTACCCCCTCCCTCTAACCTTTCTTAGGCCGACCCCTACCCCGCCTTCCCTCCTACAGATTTATACATCTCGAGGTCATTCTGTTTCGTTCCATTCTCTCTACATGTCGAACCACCTAAACAACCCTCCTCAGCCCTCTGGATAATAGTTTAGGTAATCCTGCACCCTCCTCTAATTTCCAAACTCCAATTCTCTGCTTTATATTCACACCACACATTGACCTCAGACATGCATCTCCACTGCCTCCAGCCTTCTCTCGTTGCGACATTCATCACCCATGCTTCACACCCATATAAGAGTGTTGGTATAACTATACTCTCTTCATTCCCTCTTAACTTCCATGGACAAAGTTCTTTGTCTCCACAGACTTCGAAGTGCACCACTCACCCTTTTCCCTCATCAATTCATGATTCACCTCATCCTTCTGACCCATCTGTGACATTCCACTCCCAAATATTGCTTTTACCTCCCCCCATCTCTCCCCCAATCTGATTCAATCTTTTAAATTTTTTTTTATCCTCATCACCACTCTTTCTATATTCACTTTCAATTTTCTTCTTTTACATACCTTCCAAATTCACCAACCTCTGCCTTCTCTTCGGGCCCCCCAAAAAAAGCACTTTGTCATCGAAAAAAACTTTTGACAACTCCACTTTTTTTTGTTTTTTTTTTTTTAAAAACCCCCCCTCTTCCCAAGACCTCGCATTCTTTAAAAAAACCCCATCTATAAATATATTAAACAAAAGGGTGACATAAAAACCCCTGAAAAAGGGGTTTTTTTTAACCGAAAAATAACCCCCTCTCTCCTACACATTAACCCCTAGCCTCACTATCCCCCTTAAATTTTTTCCCCTGTTTAAAAAACCCTTCCTATTCTATAAACATCTGCATTGCCCCCTTTCCCCCCTATCCCCCCTTTTTCCCAAATCCATAAATGCCAAAAAAACCCTTTTTTCCCTTTAAACCCAAATACTGTTCCCCTTTTTGTTTTCCAAACACTTGGTCTCACCCCCCCCCCCCTTTTCCCTCCCACCTTGTTCATCTCTATTCTGCTCTCCGTCTTACTCTTAATTCTTTTGCTCACCATACACTTTACCTGGTATACTCAACAGATTTTTTCCCCCCAAAAATTTTTTTGCACTCTCTTTGTCCCCTTTGCCTTTATAAAAAGGGAAAAAATACCCCTCTTTTAAACCCAAATTCCTTCCCCTTTTCCCCCATACATGTATAAAATAAAGCACCAACCACCCCAAAAAAACTATATCTCCGCCCAACATTTCCCCTTTTTCCCATCAATCCCCTGCCTACCCCTATCATTTCCCCCCTGCCTCACGAACTTCCCCCCCCCTGACCCCTTTCCTCACTCCTACAAGATTTATTCCTCCTTCCCCATACACGAAAAAAAATTTTTTCATCAACATTTAATAATTTAAAATTTTCCCCTCCATCTTAATCCTCTAACTCTCCATTTAATAACTCTCCTCTCCAAACTGTCAAATCCTTTTTTCCCCCAGGCTTCCTCAACTTATTAATCTCCCCCAAAACTTTTTCTTTTTTCAACAAAATTTGTTGATAATATCTCCCCCATTCTCTCTTTGCTCTCTTTTTTTTTCTTGACCCTCTTTTTAAACCCCTCTTTTTCTTTATACTCTTCCCTCATTTTTTTTTCTTCCCTCCTTTCGTGGATATAAAAAAAAAAAATTTTATACAAAAGGAAAAAAAAAGGGTGCTTCATGATAAAAGGGAGGGGTTTTATGCATCATTCCCCCCTTCCTGCATCTGGACAATCGCACACAGGAACATTACTGTGGCTGAGCTGGGGGGAAAGGGTAGGGGCTCCTCTGGAGCAGTGATGCAGTCAACATTGTAGTCCTGGGGTTTCAAGGGGCCCCTGGGTGCCCCCAGTAAACCCCGCAAAAATAATCAGTCATAAAATTGTCTTAAAAAAATTTTCTTCAATAACAAAAAAAAAAAGGGAAAAAGTAAACAAGTTCTAAATGAAACAACTGAAAGACCCCCTAAACAACATGGATATAAACCTTTGCCTGTGGCTTTTGATGTCTGCCCCAAAAAAATTATAAGAAAAAAGAAGATGTAAACTAGAGGTTCCTTTCGGGTGAAAGGCAAAAATTGGAGTTCCCCAGTATTTTGAAGGGAGGCACTTTCAGAAAACTTTGAAAGGAATATTACAGAAGACAAGAATCTCGGGAAAAAATTAAAGCCATGAAAAAAAAAAGGACCCAAAATACTTCTTCTCATGCCAAATCGGGGGAAAAACAATGCCCAGTATGGATGCTTGCAAGATGAGATGGGACCTAGAGATGAAAGAAATGGTGAGATTCAAAAATCAAAAATGTTTGTGTTCAGCGGGGGTTTTAACCCCGACTATGGGTCAAAATTAATTTTTTTGACCAACCCCAAAATTTTGGGCATTTCAATAATCTCTGATTTTTCCCCAACACCACAAATTTCAAAAAGGTAATTAATGATATTAAACTTTTTTTTGGCCCCGACTTTTGAACTATGTTTCATCAAAAAAAATTCAAAAAGGCCCCCCCTTTCCCCCTTTCCCTTTCCCTTTTGGAGGACATGGACACTAAAAAAAAAGGAAACCCCCCCAAAAGGTGGATTTAAAACAGAAAACCCCTACAGACTGATAGCACAACATTTTTATATCCTTTAAAAAACTTTGAAGGGGGGTTTTAAAAAACCCCCAAAATGGGACCCGAAAACCCCCAAAAACCCCGGGCACATGGCATGGGGGCCTCCCCCCCCCGTTCCCCCCCCCTGGATCCCCAACAGGTCCTGGTCTTTGAGGGTAAACAAAAATGCGATGTAGAATAAAAGACTTTGCAGCCTTCGACAAGTGCGACCCCAGTGTTAGTGTAAAAAATTGCATGATAAAAATAAAGGAAAAGTTGGTAGATGGAAACTATAATTTCCCCCCAAAAGAAAACAAAAAGTAATAGTAAACAGAGTAAATCAAAAAGGGGGGGGTACAGTGAAAAACTCTGTTCCAAAGGGGCCTTTCTTGGTCCCTTCCTGTTCTTTAAAAATTTTATCTGCTAAAATAAACCCCCAAACCATGTCTTCCTTTGCAGATGACATTTTTGTTGATGTCCCCCATTGAAAACACCAAAAACCCAAACAGACATCAGACCTATCAGTGGAACATCGGCATGCAACCTTTAATTCATTCCCCCAAAGGGTGTTAGTGCTTTCTCCGTTTAAGTATGGGGAAAAAATTTTTTCCCCTTTTTGTTTGGTTTTGGGGGGGTTTTCACTAATCATCTAGGCCCCCAAAAATGACTTATTTATACTAATATTACAAAGAACCCAAAAAATGGAAAAAAAATGTTTACACTTCGGATCTATTTTTTGGTGAGCTGAGCTTTTTTGAAGGGGGGTGGTTGTATCCGTGGTTCCACTGTCTCAGCTATAAAAAAAAAAAATAAAAAATGTATCAAATTTTTAAAAAAATTCAACCACACAATAAAGTGAAAAACTAATTGAAGAACCGGGGGGATAATGTCCCGGGGATCTCTTTTAAAAACCCCCAACAAGTATTATCTCACCCCGGGAGAAAAACGATGCCGATGATGAGTCTCTTCAAATCGCTTGTTCTCCCCTATGTTGGGGAAAACTGCTTACACTCTCCCCCCCTTTAAGGCGGGCAAAACTGCTGACTTGGTGCAATCTTTACGGGACACATAAGTACGAAAAAACATCAAAAAACCCCGGGAAAAGTTAAGTCCCCTTTATTTGCATTCCCTGGAATTTGGGGGAGAAAAATACATGATAATATACCGGAAAATCCTAAATTTTACCAAACTTGCACATTAAAAAACACTCCTAAAAAAAGCAAAAAAATTTGGGGGGAGATGAAACATTCCCCAATGAAAAAGGGGGGGGCCCCGGGTACCTGAGCCCAAAACCCAAAAATGCCAGAGACCCAAGATTTTTTAACTTCCCCCGCATCAAAGGGGAGATTCCCAATGCCCCCCTTTTCTTCAGAAAACGCTGGAGGGGCACCTAGTCAGTACCTACCAGCTCGGCTATGTTTCTTACATCAGTTTATGTGCCCAGGGGTAACGCCTGATTGATCAGACTCTGATCCACACACAATGGTCTCAATTAAAAGGGGTTTTACCCCGAAACCCTGCCCAGGTATACCCCAGGTATGGGAGCAGCATTTTCTCAGCCACAGCACCTCTGGCACTAGTAACATTAACAAGTTAGACACAAAAAAAAACTTGTTTCCCCAACTTTTGAAACACAAAAAAATATTAAAAGACTAAATATATATAAGTAATTTTTTTGACTCTTATTTTTTATTGGGGGGAATATTTTTATAAATACTGTTAAAAAATTGAATAGTCTTAGACTTATAATATTAAAATCCTGCGTTCTTTACTGCACTTATTACACGGGGGGGATCCTGAACTCGTCCTGAACTGCTGTCATAAAGTGCTGATCACTACCTGATCACCCCAATTTTTTTCCTGCTCTTTCTCAATTTTCCCCCAAAAAATTCTTGGTTCCAGAAAAGTACATTACAAACAAGACATTCAGTACTTTCCATATTCTATATTGTTTATACTAAATATTAGCTCTCATGTGTACACAAGTTTTTTTTTTTTAAAATATATAAATTTTGAAATTAATAGAATTTAAAAACCCCCTTTTTAAAGTTTTATTTGTTTTTAACATGACATTTTTTTACATCTTTCCTGGAACACTGATTTGAATATCCCTTGTAGGGGGAAACCCCCCACTAACGTAAGCTCCATATAACGTAAAAAACTTTTAAAATTTTTCCCCCAAAAAATTTTTTTCGGGGGACATTTACTCGTGGGGCGAAATTTTAAAAACCCCGTCCACCTCCCCTGCCGCCGGACGCCAGTCTAGCGTTTTTTCCATTGAAAAACATTCCCCCCTTTTTAAACATTCACAAAAAAATTTTTTGTGTTTTTTTGGTTCAGTGATTGTCCTGTGAAATAATTCACCATGGGTATAAAAAGCTTCTATGGCACCCCTTTTAAAAAATAGTAGGAAAACCATCAAACTGAAGATAGAATTGGAAAAAAATGTGGGGGTTTCGTCTGGTAGGGGTTCCCCAGGTGTACAAAAAAAAACCCATCTACTATCAGCACTATCCCGGCAAAAAAGAGATCAAGGGGTAATGTTGCAAAAGGGGGGTTTATATTTAACGAAAAATAGATCGAAAACAGTGGATGGGGTTAAGTTGTTGATGGTGTGGATAAACAACAAACAATGCAGGTGATAAAATTTCCACGGCGATAATTTTTGAAAAGGCAAGGCGGGTTTCATGCAGATCTTGTCCCAAAAACGCCTGGATCTTTTAAAAACAATGCCTGGAACCAGTGGTGGGGGTGATTTTAAAACCAGCAAAGGCCGAGTTTAAAAACATTGGCATACCATTTGTGGGGCATGGGAGGCACCCGTTCAGCGAAAAGTTTGTGAGGGGATTTAAAAAGGGGGGCGTGAGGCTAAAAAAATTTCCCCCCCCCAAAAAGTGTTTAATTGGGGATGGGGGGCCCCTTTTGGAAAGAAAATCCCAAAAAAGGACCTTTTACTCAAAGGGAAAAAGGGACTGTAACAAAGCCTATGAAAGAAAAAACTCTTATGATGTTCCAATGCCAGTGGTGATTTTAAAAAAAAAAGCCTTTACTGGTTTTTTCCTCAGAAAATCCGAGCCTTCAAAACACAATGTTTAAAAAAGGGAAAAAATTTTGTGTGCTTTTGGGAAAAATAACGTTTAAAAGGGTCACTGGACTTTTTTGTGGAATGGTTGACTGCAGTGTTTGGCCCCCCTGTGGGAAAAACCTCCTGGAAAAAAATTTTTCCCCAATGCCTCCTGGTACTGGACAATGCTCCTGCTCATCCTCACAATTTTTTGAGTTGTTGTCTGACAACTTTAAATTTTATCAAGTGAAGTTCTTGCCTCCTAACACCCTCCCTTTTTTTCCCCCCCCTGGACCAGCAGGTCATTGCAAACTTCAAAAAACTGTACCAAAGCAGTGTTTCAAAAAAAGATGTGACCTCAGAAATTTGACCCCCAAAAATTCTGGGGAAAAATCACTTCAATATCGTTTCATTGCATAGGCCCCTTTTAGGTAAGGCTTGGGGGGGGAAATGACTTCCATGACTTTGAACTCTGCTTGGGGCCACTGTGGCCGGTTTTTTGAAAAGGGATTTTTAAAGGTTTTGGGGTGACCCCCGAAAAACCCCGTGCCTGTTGTGGAAGATATTTTGGGTTTTTGGGGAGCCTGGGGTTGGGGTGAGGGGGTGAGGGGTGGAAAGTTGGTGGGGGGGACAGGGTAGGCTAAAAACTGAAGGCTGCACAGCTGGAACGGGAAAAAAACATCAGACCAGCGCTGAGTTATTGCTTCACAGGAAATTTTGGGGGTTTTTCCCAAAATTATACTCGAAAAACCCAAAAGAATATACTTAATGTTGAACTGTTGGTACACATAATATATGGAATGAAGAACAACCCCAAAACACGGTCTTGACGCATGCGTAGTTCCCCCCGGGGGAGTCAAATGGGGGGGGGGTCAGTGCGTGGGTCCCGCTGTTTTTTTTGTCGAGGCAGCCCGTTTGGCCACCCATCCCCCGGGAAAAATTTTCGTGGGAAAGGGGAGTCAAAAATATGGCGTTTCCGGTGACCTCGCTGTTGCCCCCCCGATTCTCTTTTTAAACCTCTAGTCTCTTTTTGCTTGTCTTATTACCTTTTTTTTTTACCCTCTTTAACTGAATATATTATTTTTCCCCTCCCCCCTTTTTTATTCCCTTTTATGCCTCTTTTTAACAATGAGATTTTTTTAAACTATTGTTCATCCAGGGGGAAATTTTTTTTTTTTGATCTGTTTTAAAGGGAAACCCATTTTTTGGGCAGCTAAATATTCTCTGAAAAACGTCATTTTAAAAAATCACCACCTACCTGACCCACTGTCGGGGCATTCCATTCAGCCCCCCCCTAATTTTCAGTCCTATGAAATCACCCGGGGCGGAAGTCAGGGACAGGGCTTGATTGCCATTTTTGGGGGAAATTTCCCCTTTTTTTAAAAAACTGGGGGTGATTTGTGACCCTTTTCCCCCCAAAACCATCATTAACCTAAAAGATTATTAATTAGCTTCCTTGCGGGCCCGCCCCAAATCGGCGGTTTTTCCTCTAGTTGGTTCTGTCCCCCCTTTTTTTTAAAAAAAAATCCTGAACCCTATCGAAAAGTCATTTACTCTAAATTTCTCCCCAAAATCCTCCAATCAATTTCTCTAAAGAAAAAACTCCCTTTGGGCACTTTTTTTTATGTAGATCCCCAAAATTTATCAAGAAGTTTACTGCCCCCTATCAAGTTTTGGGGGCCCCGTAAATCACAAAGGGGAAATTTTACGGCCCTCAAGCTGTCCCAAAAACTGAATGTATTTGGTTAACCCTTAAAATTTTTCTTTTCTAACACAACAATTTAAATTGTCTCTGAAAAACATCCCTCCACCCCCCTTTCCCCTGTTGACCCTATCATTGGGGGAAAAATTTTTTGGGTTTTTTTGTGACATTCAGAAGGCAACTCTATCTTTTAGATTGAGCCAGGTCTCTGTTTGGGAATAATATCTATGTTTCCTGCACTTCAATTTTAAATTTTCTCATTTATCTTATTTCTTATCCCCCCCATGTGGATGCTGGGGAAATTTAGTGGATGCTGGGGTAGATCGTGGATGCTGGGGAGATCAGTGGATTCGGGGTAAAATTGGGGGGTCGGGGGGGAAAAAATGGATGCTGGGGTAGATCAGTAACTGCTGGGGTAGATAAATTTAAACATCCCCCGGGGTTGGGTTTTGGGGTGGGGCGCATCCTGGTGATAGTGGACTGGTGTGGAAACCCCCCCCGGGTGTTGGGGGACTGGTGTGGGTCCCCCATCCCAGGGGTTTTGGGAAAGGTGTGGTTTGCAACTGGGTGTAAGTTGACTGGTGTGGGGCTCATCCTGGGGGGTTTTGGGCTTGTGCGTCCAACCCCCGGGTTGTCGACTGGTGTGGGTGGCATCCCCCGGTTTTTGGATTGGGGGAGTGGCACCCCCCGGGGTTATGGACTGGGGGGTGGCATCCTGGGGGGTTTAGGGCTGGGGGGGTGCATCTGGGTCTTAATGGACTGGTGTGGTCCTCCTGGGGGTTTGTGGACTGGTGTCGTTGGCATCCTGGTGTTAGTGGAATGGTGTAGGGGGGACCCTGGGTGTTTGGACTGGTGTGGGTCCCTCCCCGGGGGGGGACTGGGGTATATGTCATCCCCCGGGGTTAGTGGACTAGGGGGGTGGCATCCCCCGGGGTTAGTGGACTGGTGTGGTTTGGGGGCGGGGGGTTTGGGGGCTGGTGTGGATGGCATCCCGGTGTTTAAAAGGGGGTGGGTCACATCCTGGGTGTTAGTGGACTGGTGTGTGTGGGGATCCCCCGGGTTTTTTGGGCTGGTGGGTGGCACCCCGGGTGTTAGTGGACTGGTTTTGGGCCCACCCGGGGGGTTGGGAACTGGTGGGGAAACCCCCCCTAGGTGGTGGGGTGGTGTGGTGGCATCCTGGGGTGTTTTTGACTTGGGTCGCATCCGGGGTTTTTGGGCTGGTGTGGTCCATCCGGGGAGGGGAAAAGGGGTCGTTTTGGGACCCCGAGTGTTGGGGGAATGGTGGGGTTGTTCCCACCTGTGCTCCCCTGGTGCCCCGAATCCATGCGCACGGATGTTAAAAACGAGGGGGCTAGGGGCCCCCGTTGGCACCTGACAGCTGCCACGGCTGCCCCCGCACTGGAAGTTCCGGGGCCGGGGTTTTTCCGGGAAAAAGGGGGTTTTTGGGGAAAAGCCCCGCGGCTCTTTTTGGGGGGATCCGGGGGCTGATCCCGGGGTCTTACTGCCAGCTCCCCCAAACTGAGGGCCCCAACAACGGGCCCCCTTTTGCCATCGCTTTTACATCGAGGGCTGGGAGGGGAAAAGTCCCTCTAAAATTGGGGGGGGTGCTGGGAGTTGGGTGGGTTAGGCGCAGGGGTGGGGGGGGTTTTAGGGGGTCATTGTTTAAAAAACCCCCGGGACCCCGGGGGGGGGGTGAGGGCACTTCCCCCACTGATTGCTCTTTTTTCACTGTCCTCCCCACAAAAAACAAAACTTTTTTTTTTTTCCCCTGCATCTTAAAAAATAGGGGCCCCTGACCCCCCAAAAACCCGTGTTCCCTTCATCTTTCCCCCCCCCCGCCCCCCCCCCCGGCAGGGGAAAAAAGGCACTGACTGGTCCCACCTGGACATTTTAACACCCCCCCCAAACCCCCCAAAAATGCTCAACACTTCCACTATTTCCTGAAACGTGCCGGATGTTCTCTCGGGTGCTCTGGAATCTTTTTCCCCCCCTTTCCCCCGGTCCTGTTAGTCTTTACCTGGTCAGCCTCTTTGATCAGGAGCTATCCTTGAAAATCCTACAGCTGGTTTTGGGGCCCTGTAAAAATTTAAAAAGACAAAAACAGTGTCACGCACATACTATTACTTGGTGTCACACGAAACATATATCCCCTTTTATCACGACACAATCACTTAGTTATGACACCTTCCCGTCCAAGCACCCATACCATGTTACAACCCCCTTTTTCACTGTCTCCGCCCCCAGTCTGTGTCCTCGACACACCATCTGTCGTGTCCCCAAAAACCCCCCCTTTTTTCCCAGTTTTAAAAAGCCCCTCTCAATTGTTCCTCTAAACACCTCTGTCTCGGGTTTTTCCCGAACCAAGCCATAAACACCCGTCCGTGTCCATCATTTTCCGGAAAAATGAATCCAGTTGCCCGAGGGGGAAAAAAAGTCTGGCTGGGATACAGGCCATCAGGTAACTCTGATGCCCCCCCCTTTTTAAAATCAGTGGCCATGGTCCCCCCCCGGGGCTGGTTCCTCCCCCCCGAGGGGGTGATGACGTCACACCGGGCCTGGGGGCCGGGTAACAACTGATGGGGGGCCCCCAAATGGTCAGTCAACCACCTCACCTTCAATCAGCCCTTTTAATTTTAAAATAATTAACAATAACTGATTAATTCTCTAATCCCCCCGGGTTTGGGAAGGACCAATGGGCAGATAAAAAATTTTTGGGGCTTTTTATTTCCCCCACCAACTGGGGGAAAAATTGGTTTTTCAAAAAATTTTACTCGATACCCCTTTTAATGTGAATATTCTTAATGTGTGGCTGTTGGTTCTATTTTTCTTGAAAAATGGAGGAAACCACCCTTTTACGGTTTTTTGCGGGGGGGCTGGGTCATACGGGGCGGGAGGGTCTGTCTCGGGGGGAAAAGCGGATAAGGTGGAATGAGGGGGAAACTCTGGTTATAAAGAAGAGGGGAATCGGCGTTTACAACGACCAAATCGCGGTTAATGGTCTCCCCCCAATAGTGAAATTTGTGAATATTGGGGCATAAATTGGGACTTAAATCAAAAAACTACAATAATAGAGTGATAATGTTTTAAAAATGCCCCACGCCCCCTACGGTTTGTTATGGAGAAATGTGCGTCGGGTTTGATCAGTGTTCATCGTACACAATTATTAATGGATTAACTTCTAACGGGGGAAAAAAGGGGGGACATTAAACCGACAGATTTAATAGTGAAAAAAAGGGTTCGTAAAAAGAAAAAGGGGTATATGGGGAATGAATCCCTACGACCAACCCGGAAAAAACGCCCTGTCTCGTGGGCGAAAAAGGTTCAAAAGGGGCAATCTTTTCTTTTTTCTTTTCCCCCCCAACATCATCTTTGCCCCGGGAAAAAAAATCTACCGAAAAAGGGCCCCCATCCGGAAGAATGCGACAGGAAATGTTTCTTCCCCCCCTTTAAATACTCTTGTTATCTTCAACTGTCTGGCCAAATAGGTTAGTTAGTTTGATATCTTTATTACCCCCTACCCATCCTGTGGGCGGGATCAAAAAAATTTCAGGGGGAAAAAGGGTCAGGGGCTGGACCTCAAAATTTTTTCTGGCAAAATTACAAAAAAGGGGGTGAACTCAGATGGTCACAATCATAAAGTTACAAAAAGGGGGTTTTCAGTTCAGGGGGTTTTTTAGGGTCCCGGGGTGGGCCCCAAAGTTTTGGGTGGGTGAACAAGGTACAATGGTAATTTTAAATTTTTTAGTTACAAGGTAATGAATCATGTAAAAAAAAATTTTCTTACGTCTGTACATGGGGTTTCTCATGAACAAAAATAAAAAAAAAGGCAATCTATTAGTCACACCCGGGTGTAATGAGTTATTGGTGCAAAAAATTTTTAAATTTTTGGGTCCCCCCCATATACACATAAACCCACATGTATATACATACACATAAAAAACACATGTACATAAAAACACACACACACACGTGTCAATGCTTTTTTACAGGGGGGAAAATCAGGGTATTTTCCCCCAAAGGTCTTAATATACCACTGTGGATAAAAAAATTTTAAAATCTTGAACATTTTTGAATGAGTAGTCTCAATTTTATTAATTTTTTTACTCCCCCACATAATGACGCGGGGGGGGCAATAATCCAACTGGCAAAAAATTTCATCTTGTTTGGTCCCCATCTGGTGGTGGTGATTTAACCTGCCAAAAATACTTTCAGCCAGGCGGGCGGGAGTGACATCCAAAGTCTCTTATTTTGTTGGTACCATGACATTGGCTCCTCCTGCATGATGCCAGTAGGTATATTGGGATAATGTGGGTC
>WNWK01026011.1:0-27896 GCA_009830355.1 Cherax destructor
TTTTATCACATACTTTACCTCATCATTCCACCAATCCTCCACTTTCCTCCTGCACCCACCCTCCTATGCAACAAACTTCTGCCCCACATTCTAACCCTTCATTTTCAAAACTATCACCCTTCTTCAACCCCTGCTACTTATACTTTCACTAACCACCTTTCACCCAATAGTTGCTTATATCTCACCCCAACTTCCTCCTCCCTTAGTTTATACACCTTCACCTCTCTCTTACTTGCTGTTGCCATTTTCCTTTTGCCATCTACCTTTTACTCTAACTGTAGCTACAACTAATGTTCCAATATCTGTTGCCCCTCTATAAACATGCATATCCTGAAGTCTAAACTTCAACCTTTATCCACCAATACATAATCTAACAAACTACTTTCATTATGTACTATATTTTGTATACTTATTTATCCTCTTTTTCTTATAATATTTATTACTTATTATCAAACCTCTTTCTATAGTTTCATAGTTCAATTAAAGGCATCCCATTTTTATTTACCCTGGCACCCCAAACTTACCTACTACTCCTCCACAACAGTTTTACCCACTTTAGCATTCAGGTCCCCCACCACAGGTTACCCTGGCACCCCAAACTTACCTACTACTCCTCCACAACAGTTTTCTCACTTTAGCATTCAGGTCCCCCACCACAGGTTTTCTTTAACTTGGTTAATATCTCCCAATGCACACATTCAACATCTCCTAAAATCTCTCTCTCACTTCTCTCTTGTCCAGGAGCATTAACACTTACTATAACCCAATTTCACATCCCACCTTATTTTACTCCACATAATCCTTGAGTTTATACATTTATATTCCCTCTTTTCCAGCCATAACTGATCCTTCAACAATATTGCTACTCCTTCCTTAGCTCAAATAAGTCTATTAAAACCCCTTCCTATTCCCATTTATTTCTCCCCACTGAAACTCTCCTAATTCCTTCAGCCTTGTTTCACTAGAGCCAGGACATCCAGCTTCTTTTCATTCATAATTCCCACAATCATCTCTCTTTTATCATCTGCAAAACATCCATGTACATTCAAACATCCCAACTTTAAGGTTTTCTTCTTTTATATTTAGCAAGCTGCATAGAAAAAGGGTTACAGTGAGTACCTGACTTACGATGCTATCATCTTACGTTATATTCGATAACCGATTTTATAACGTAAGAAATTAGAATCGACATCCGATGATTGATTCGTCTTACGACTTTCGTGACCGGACCTGTCCGCTTGGCGCCCAGCTGCGCGCCTCAGGGAGCGTCAGTGCTATGTTTACAAGCGGGCGACCACCCACCCACACCCACGCATTCATACCCAGTATATTGTCATTATTCCACTGTTTTAGTGCTTAACTGCTAAATAAGCTACCATGGGTCCAAGGAAAGATCCTAGTGCTAAGCCTGTGGCAAGAGAACAGAAATATATGCGATAGAACTGAAGAAGGAGATAATAGAAAAATATGAAAGTGGAGTGCATATCAGTGAGCTAGCCAGGCTGTATGGTAAACCCTATTCTACCATCGCTACCATTGTGGATAAGAAATATTCAAGTAAAATCAAGGAAGCTGTTGTTGCAAAGGTGCATCTGTGATCACAAAACACAGACCACAAGTGCTGGAAAATGTGGAAAGGTTGTTGTTGGTGTGGATCAACGAGAAACAGTTAGCAGGAGATACTGTTCTGGAGGGAATAATATGTGAAAAAGCAAGGCAGTTGCATGAGATCTCCTTAAGAAAATGCCTGCAGAGTGAAGTGAGCGAATTTAAAGCCAGCAGAGGCTGGTTTCAAAATTTAAGAAGCGTACTGGCATACATAGTGTTGTGAGGCATGGTGAGGGAGCCAGTTGTGACAAAAGTGCGGCTGAAAAATATGTGCCTGAATTCCAGGAGTACCTAGAGGCTGAACAATTCCTCCCCCAACAAGTGTTTAATTGTGATGAAACAGGCCTGTTCTGGAAGAAAATGCCCAACAGGACCTACATTACTCAGGAGGAAAAGGCACAGCCAGGACATAAGCCTATGAAAGACAGGCTAACTTTGATGCTCTGTGCCAATGCCAGTGGTGATTGCAAAGTGAAGCCTTTACTAGTGTATCTTTTGAAAATCCCGAGTGTTTGGCAGATGCGGTGTCAGCAAGTCTAACTTGTGTGTGATGTGGAGGTCTAACAAAGGCATGGGTCACAAAGGACATTTTCTTAGATTGGTTCAATGGCGTGTTTGGCCCCAGTGTGAAGAAATATCTATTGGACAATAATTTGCCACTTAAGTGCCTCCTGATAATGGACAATGCTCCTTGTCATCCTCCAAACTTGGTAGAGAAAATTGTGGGACAGTTTAAATTCATCAAAGTGAAGTTCTTGCCCCCTAATACCACTCCTCTCCTCCAGCCCATGGACCAGCAGGTCATTTCCAACTTTAAAAAACTCTATACCAAAGCAATGTTTCAAAAGTGCTTTGATGTGACCAAGAACATGAACATAACCCTAAGAGAATTTTGGAAAAAACATTTCCATATGCTGCATTGTGTTCACCTTATAGGTAAGGCTTGGGAGGGAGTGACTACCAAGACTTTGAACTCTGCCTGGAGAAAATTGTGGCCAGACTGTGTCCTAGAGAGGGATTTTGAAGGTTTTGGGGCTGAGCCTCAGAACCCTGAGCATGAGCCTGAGCCTGAGCCTGTTTTGGAAGAAATTGTGGAATTGGGCAAGTCTTTGGGGTTAGAGGTGAGTGGTGAGGATGTGGAACAGTTGGTGGAGGAGCACAAGGAAGAGCTAACCACTGAAGATCTGCAAGAGCTTCAACAGCAACTGGAACAAGAGAGCAGAGGTCAGGACAATGGTTCAGAGGAGGAGGAGGAGGTGGAACAAAAATGGAAGAATGTGCCTTCTTCAAGGATTAGGGAGATCTGTGCCAAATGGAGTGATGTGCAAGCATTTATGGTTGAATATCACCCTAACCATGCTGTTGCAGGCCGTGCTGGCAACCTGTACAATGACACAGTGGTGTGTCATTTCAGGGATGTGTTAAAGAATTGCCAGACACAGAGCTCCTGGACAAATTTGTTGTTAGAAGAGGTCCAGTGACTCTCAAGCTGGTCCTAGTGGCATTCAAAGAAAAGGAGTAACCCCAGAAAAGAACTTACCACCTGCAGTGTTAATGGAAGGGATTTCCCTTCCAAACACTAGCATACTACTCCACCTTCTCCTCCTCCGTCCACCACACATCAACAACTCTTCAATAAATGTAAGTGACATGTTATTGTTCAATATTTGCATGCTTATTTAGATATTCTTTATTAAATTATTTATTATTTAATGTCCAAAAGTTCTAAAAATATTTTATTTAACTACTTTTGGAAGTCTTGGGATTAAATTTATTTCCATTATTTCTTATGGGGAAAATTGATTCGTTTAACGATTGTTTCGTCTTAAGATATGCCCTCTCTGACGGATTAATATCGTAAGTCGAGGTACCACTGTACTAGTCCATTGCTCCTGGCATTTTAGTAGACTTTCACAACATGCATGGCTTACGGAGGAGAGATTCTTATAACACTTCCCCATGGATATGAAAGGAAAATAATAAGAACAAGAACTATTATGAAAAAAACTCAGATTAGTGTGTGTATATAAGCATGTACAGTGGACCCCTGGATTACGTCATTATTTCGTTTCAGAATGCTGTTCAAGTGCCGTTACAGAACGAATTTGTTCCCATAAGGAATAATGTAAATTAGATTAGTCCTTTTAGACCCCAAAAATACACTTACAAAAGCACTTACAAAAATACACTTACATAATTGTTCGAGTTTGGAGCATAACGTAAACTGGGGGTCCACTGTACATGCATGTGTAGTGTGACCTAATTATAAGTAAAAGTAACAAGATATACCTGTTATCTTTTGTGTTTATGAGACAGAAAAAAGACACCAGCACTCCTTCTTCTTTCAACAAACCAGCTGTATCCCACTGAAGCAGGTTGGCCCAAAAAGAAAAATGAAAGTTTCTCTTTTTAACTTCAGTAATGTATACAGAAGAAGGGGTTACTAGCCCCTTGCTCCCGCCATGTTAGTCGCCTCTTATGACATGCATGGCTTACGAAGGAAGAATTCTGTTCCACTTCCCCATGGAGATAAGAGGAAATAAACAAGAACTAGTAAGAAAATAGAAGAAAACCCAGAGGGGTGTGTACATGCATGTGCAGCGTGACCTAAGTGTAAGTAGAAGTAGCAAGACGTACCTGAAATCTTGCATGTTTATGAGAGACAAAAAATAACACCAGCAATCCCATCATCATGTAAAACAAATACAACCTCTCTCACTTAGCGATGTACTCATTTACCGACGCCTCGGACTTACGACAGGCTCTCTGACCAGCATGCATGCCTAATAATGTACAGTGGACACTCGGTTTTCATTCATCTCCAAACTCGAACATTTATGTAAGTGTATTTTTGTAAGAGCTTTTGTAAGTGTATTTTTGGGGGGTCTGAAACAACTAATCTAATTTACATTTGTCCTTATTGGACCAAATTCGTTTGGTAACGGCACTCGAACAGCATTCTGGAAAGAATTTTCAACAAAAACCGAGGGTCCACTGTATATTAGAGCTGATTTCCTCTATTCTGTTCATTACAATATACAGTACACTACTGTATAAACATTTAAAAATATACCAGAAATGTTATAATTGGTGCAAAGGTGACATTAAAACAATCACAAAGATAGTTGACACAAACCCACTACCATTATAGTATGCTCCTCACTTAGAAATGAATTCGTTTACTGACGTGGTCTTAGGAACGAAACTCTGTCATTAAGTGAGGAGAGGCTGTACAAGTTTCTGTCTCATGCTCATTTGGAAGGACAGTAGTACCTCCCTTGGTGGTTGCTGTCTACCAACCTACTACTATATTCTTCTTTCAACAAACTAGCCATATCCCATCGAAGCAGGGTGGCCCAAAAGGAAAATCGAAAGTTTCTCCTTTTAAAATTAGTAATAGTATATACAGAAGAAGGGGTTACTAGCCCCTTGCTCCCGGCATCTTAGTCGCTTCTTACGACGCATGATGTACGCAGGAAGAATTCTGTTCCACTTCCCCACGGAGATAAGAGGAAATAAACAAGAACAAGAACTAATAAGAAAATAGAAGAAAGCCCATAGGGCTGTGTATATATACAGTGGTACCCTGAGTTTCGTACAGCTCCCAACTCGAACAATTATACAGTGGACCCCTGAGTTACGAGCACCTTGGAAATCGTACAACTATGTAAGTATAATATTGTAAGTGCTTTTGTAAGTGTATTTTTTGGGGTCTGAAGTGTACTAACCTACTTGACATTATTCCTTAAGGGAGAAAATTCGTTCGGTAATGGCACTTGAGCAGGCTTCTGGAATGAATTATGCTCGTTACTCGGGGGTCCACTGTATAAGTGTATTATTGTAAGTGCTTTTGTAAGTGTATTTTTGGGGGTCTGAAACGGACTAATCTAATTTACATTATTCCTCATGGGAACAAATTCATTCGGTAACGGCACTCCAACAGCCTTCTGGAATGAATTATGGCCGAAACTCGGGGTACCACTGTACAGTGGACCCCCCGAGTAACGAACACCCTGGAAATCATACAAGTATGTAAGTATAATATTGTAAGTGCTTTTGTAAGTGTATTTTTGGGGGTCTGAAATGGACTAACCTACTTGACATTATTTCTTAAGGGAGTAAGACGAATGGTTTTTGGGACATGACGATCTGTTGGAGTAAGAGCAGGGTAACATTGTGTGAAGGGATTCAGGGAAACCAGTTAATTGATTTAGTTGGACTTGAGTCCTGGAAATGGGAAGTACAATGCCTGCACTTTAAAGGAGGGGTCTGGGATAGTGACAGTTGGGAGGGACAATTCTCAGCTGTCGTATCTGAGCTCCTCTGCAAAGACAGTGATTATGTATGTGTGTGGTGATAGTGTTGAATGATGATGAAAGTATTTTCTTTTTGGGAATTTTCTTTCTTTTTGGGTCACCCTGCCTCGGTGGGAGACGGCCGACTTGTTGAAAAAAAAAAAAAAAATATATATATATATGCTTGTACAAGTATGTGTAGTGTGACCTAAGTGTAAGTAGAAGTAGCAAGACGTACCTGAAATCTTGCATGTATATGAGACACAAAAAATACACCAGCAATCCTACCATCTTGTAAAACAATTACAGGTTTCCGTTTTACACTCACTTAGCAGGACATTAGTACCTCCCTCCTCCGTAAGTCATGCGTGTCACAAGAGATGACTAAAATGCTGGGAGCAAGAGGCTAGTAACCTCCTCTTCTGTATAAATTACTAAATTTAAAAAAAAAAAAACTTTTGTTTTTCTTTTTAGGTCAGGGTACCCTGCCTTGGTGGGATATGGCCGGTTTGATGAAAGAATAATAATTATATATTTAGATAAAGGTAGGGAAGTTTTCCTTGCATTTATGTATTTAGGAAAGGCTTATGATAGGGTGGATAGAGGAGCGAAGTGACAGATGTTGCAAGTGTATGGAATAGGTAGCAAGTCACTAAATGCTGTAAAGTTTTTTTATGAGGATAGTGAGGCTCAGGTTAGGGTGTGTAGGAGAGAGGGAGATTACTTCCCAGTAAAAGCAGGCCTTAGACAGGTATGTATGTGTAATGTCACCATGGTTGTTTAACATATTTATAGATGGAGTTGTAAAAGAAGTAAATGCTAGGGTGTTGGGGAGATGAGTGGGATTAAATTATGGAGAATCAAATACAAAATGGGAGATGACACAGTTACTTTTTGCTGATGATACTGTGCTTTTGGGAGATTCTAAAGAGAAGTTGCAAAGGTTAGTGGACAAGTTTGGGATGGTGTGTAAAGAAAGTTGAAAGTGAACACAGATAAGAATAAGGTGATGAGGGGTATCAAACGAGTTAGGTAAAGAAAAATTGGATATCACATTGAAGGGAGGGAGTATGGAAGAAGTGGATGTGTTCAGATATTTGTGAGTAGATTTGTCAGCAGATGGGTTTATGAAGGATGAGGTTAACCATAGAACTGATGAAGGAAAAAAAGGTGAGTGGTGCACTGAGATATCTGTGGAAAGAAAAAAATTATCCATGGAGGCAAAGAAGGGAATGTATGAGAGTATAGTGGTACCAACACTCTTATATGGATGTGAAGCATGGGTTGTAAATGCTGCGGCAAAAAATAGGCTGGAGGCAGTGGAGATGTCATGTCTAAGGGCAATGTGTGGTGTAAATATTATGCAGAGAATTCACAGTGTGGAAATTAAGAGGAGATGTGGAGTTACTAAAAGTATTATTCAGAGGGCTGAAGAGGGGTTATTGCGGTGATTTGGTCATTTAGAGAGGGTGGAACAAAATAGGTTGACTTGAAGGGTGTATAAATCAGTAGTGGAAGGGAGGAGGGGTAGGGGTTGTCCTAGGAAAGGATGGAGGGGGTAAAAGAGGCTTTGTGTGTAAGGGACCTGGACATGCAGCAGGCATGTATGTATATGTGTACTCACCTAATTGTACTCACCTAATTGTGGTTGCAGGGGTCGAGTCTCAGCTCCTGGCCCCGCCTCTTCGCTGTCTGCTACTGGGTCTCTGCTCTCCCTGCTCCATGAGCTTTATCATACCTTGTCTTAAAACTATGTATGGTTCCTGCCTCCACTATATCTTTCTCTAGTCCATTCCACTTCCTGACTACTCTGTGGCTGAAGAAGTGTTTCCTGACATCCCTTTGACTCATCTGAGTCTTCAGCTTCCAGTTGTGTCCCCTTGTATCTGTGTTCCCTCTCTGAAACAACCTGTCACTATCTACCTTGTCAATTCCCCGCAGTATTTTGTATGTCGTTATCATGTCTCCTCTGACCCTTCTTTCCTCCAGTGTTGTTAGTCCTATGTGTGTGTGTGTGTGTGTGTGTGTGTGTGTGTGTGTGTGTGTGTGTGTGTGTGTGTGTGTGTGTGTGTGTGTGTGTGTACTCACCTATTTGTGGTTGCAGGGGTCGAGTCATAGCTCCTGGCCCCGCCTCTTCACTGATTGCTACTAGGTCCTCTCTCTCTCTCTCCCTGCTCCACGAGCTTTATCAAACCTAGTCTTAAAACTATGTATGGTTCCTGCCTCCACTATGTCGCTTTCTAAGCTATTCCACTTCCTGACAACTCTATGACTGAAGAAATACTTCCTAACATCCCTTTGACTCATAGGAGTCTTCAACTTCCAATTGTGACCCCTTGTTTCTGTGTCCCCTCTCTGGAACATTTTGTCTCTGTCCACCTTATCTATTCCTCGCAGTATTTTATATGTCGTTATCATGTCTCCCCTAACCCTCCTGTCCTCTAGTGTCGTCAGGCCGATTTCCCTTAACCTTTCTTCGTAGGACAATCCCCTTAGCTCTGGGACTAGTCTTGTTGCAAACCTTTGCACTTTCTCTAATTTCTTGACGTGCTTGACCAGGTGTGGGTTCCAAACTGGTGCTGCATACTCCAGTATGGGCCTGACGTATATGGTATACAGAGTCTTGAATGATTCCTTAGTGAGGTATTGGAACGCTATTCTTAGGTTTGCCAGCCGCCCGTATGCTGCAGCAGTTATCTGATTGATGTGTGCCTCAGGAGATGTGCTCGGTATTATACTCACCCCAAGATCTTTTCTTTGAGTGAGGTTTGCAGTCTTTGGCCACCTAGACTATACTCTGTCTGCGGTCTTCTTTGCCCTTCCCGATATTCATGACTTTACATTTGGCAGGGTTAAATTCAAGGAGCCACTTACTGGACCAGGCTTGCAGCCTGTCCAGGTCTCTTTGTAGTCCTGCCTGATCCTCGATTGATTTGATTCTTCTCATTAACTTCACATCATCTGCAAATAGTGACACTTCTGAGTCTACCCCTTCCGTTATGTCATTCACATATACCAAAAACAGTACAGGTCCTAGGACTGACCCTTGTGGAACTCCACTCGTCACAGGTGCCCACTCTGACATCTCGTCACGTACCATGACTCGTTGTTGCCTCCCTGTCAGATATTCTCTGATCCATTGCAGTGCTTTTCCTGTTACGTGTGCCTGATCCTCTAGCTTTTGCATTAATCTCTTGTGAGGAACTGTGTCAACGCCTTCTTGCAGTCCAAAAAATGCAGTCTATCCACCCTCTCTCTCGTGTCTTACTTCTGTTACCTTGTCATAAAACTCCAGTAGGTTTGTGACACAGGATTTTCCTTCCCTGAAACCGTGCTGGTTGTCGTTTATAAGCTTGTGTCTTTCTAGGTGCTCCACCACTCTCCTCCTGATGATCTTCTCCATGACTTTGCATACTATACACGTCAGTGACACAGGTCTGTAGTTTAATGCCTCGTGTCTGTCTCCTTTCTTAAAATTGGGACTACATTTGCCATCTTCCACGCCTCAGGTAGTTGCCCAGTTTCAATGGATGTGTTGAAGATTTGTGTTAGTGGCACACACAACATCTCTGCTCCCTCTCTAAGGACCCACGGAGAAATGTTGTCCGGTCCCACCGCTTTTGAGGTATCGAGTTCACATAGCAGCTTCTTCACCTCCTCCTCGGTTGTGTGTATTTCATCCAGCACTTGTTGGTATACCTCCCTATTCTGAATTCCTGGAGTCCTTCCTGTCTCCTGTGTAAATACTTCTTTAAATCTCATGTTGAGCTCCTCACATACCTCTTGGTCGTTCGTGTGTGTGTGTGTGTGTGTGTGTGTGTGTGTGTGTGTGTGTGTGTGTGTGTGTGTGTGTGTGTGTGTGTGTGTGTGTGTGTGTGTGTGTGTGTGTGTGTGTGTGTGTGTGTGTGTGTGTGTGTGTGTGTGTGTGTGTGTGTGTGTGTGTGTGTGTGTGTGTGTGTGTGTGTGTGTGTGTGTGTGTGTGTGTGTGTGTGTGTGTGTGTGTGTGTGTGTGTGTGTGTGTGTGTGTGTGTGTGTGTGTGTGTGTGTGTGTGTGTGTGTGTGTGTGTGTGTGTGTGTGTGTGTGTGTGTGTGTGTGTGTGTGTGTGTGTGTGTGTGTGTGTGTGTGTGTGTGTGTGTGTGTGTGTGTGTGTGTGTGTGTGTGTGTGTGTGTGTGTGTGTGTGTGTGTGTGTGTGTGTGTGTGTGTGTGTGTGTGTGTGTGTGTGTGTGTGTGTGTGTGTGTGTGTGTGTGTGTGTGTGTGTGTGTGTGTGTGTGTGTGTGTGTGTGTGTGTGTGTGTGTGTGTGTGTGTGTGTGTGTGTGTGTGTGTGTGTGTGTGTGTGTGTACTCACCTAGTTGTGGTTGCAGGGGTCGAGTCAAAGCTCCTGTGTGTGTGTGTGTGTGTGTGTGTGTGTGTGTGTGTGTGTGTGTAAAGCCTATTCTACCATCGCTACCATTGTGGCCAAGGGAAATACACGTAAAATCAAGGAAGCTGTTGTTGCGAAAGGTACATTTGTGATCACAAAAGAGAGATTGCAAGTGCTGGAAGACGTGGAAAATTTGCTGTTGGTGTGGATCAACGAGAAACAGTTAGCAGAAGATAGTGTTACGCAGGCAATAATATGTGAAAAAGCAAAGCAGTTGCATGATGATATCGTTAAGAAAATTCCTGCAACGAGTGCTGAGGTGAGCGAATTTAAAGCCAGCAGAGGCTGGTTTCAAAGATTTAAGAATTGAAGTGGCATACATAGTGTTGTGAGGCATGGTGAGGCAGCCAGTTGTGACCAAAGTGCGGCTGAAAAATATGTGCCTGAATTTCAGGGGTACATAGAGGCTGAACAATTCCAACCCCAACAAGTGTATAATTGTGATGAAACAGGCCTGTTTTGGAAGAAAATGCCAAACAGGACCTTCATTACTCAGGAGAAAAAGGCACTCCCAGGACACAAGCCTATGAAAGACAGGCTAACTCTGATGCTTTGTGCTAATGCCAGTGGTGATTGCAAAGTGAAGCCTTTAATGGTGTATCATTCTGAAAATCCCCGAGTGTTTGGCAGATGCGGTATTACCAAGTCTAACTTGTGTGTGATGTGGAAGTCTAACAAAAAGGCATGGGTCACAAAGGACATTTTCTTAGAGTGGTTCAATGGTGTGTTTGGCCCCAGTGTGAAGAAATATCTCCAGGAAAATAATTTGCCACTTAAGTGCCTCCTGATAATGGACAATGCTCCTTGTCATCCTCCAACCTTGGTAGAGAAAATTGTGGAGGACTTTAAATTCATCAAAGTGAAGTTCTTGCCCCCTAATACCACTCCTCTCCTCCAGCCCATGGACCAGCAGGTCATTTCCAACTTTAAAAAACTCTACACCAAAGCAATGTTTCAAAAGTGCTTTGATGTGACCACAGACATGAATATAACCCTAAGAGACTTTTGGAAAAATCATTTCCATATCCTGCATTGTGTACACCTTATAGGTAAGGCTTGGGAGGGAGTGACTACCAGGACTTTGAACTCTGCCTGGAGAAAATTGTGGCCAGACTGTGTCCTAGAGAGGGATTTTGAAGGTTTTGGGGCTGAGACTCAGAACCCTGAGCCTGAGCCTGAGCCTGTTGTGGAAGAAATTGTGGAACTGGGCAAGTCCATGGGGTTGGAGATGAGTGGTGAGGATGTGGAACAGTTGGTGGAGGAGCACAATGAAAAGCTAACTACTGAAGATCTGCAAGAGCTTCAACAGCAACAGCAACAACAGACCACAGGTCAGGACAATGGTTCAGAGGAGGAAGAGGTGGAACAGAGACGGAAGAAGGTGCCTTCTTCAGTGATTAAGGAGATTTGTGGAATGTGGACCAGGGTGCAAGGCTTTATGGATGAATATCACCCTAACCATGCTGTTGCAGGCCGTGCTGGCAACCTGTACAATGACACAGTGGTGTCCCATTTCAGGGATGTGTTAAAGAATTGCCAGACACAGAGCTCCCTGGACAGATTTTTTGTTAGAGAGGGGTCCAGTGACTCAACCTGGTCCTAGTGTTAGTAAAAGAAAAAGGCCAGTAACCCCAGAAAAGAACTTGCCACCTGCAGTGTTAATGGCAGGGGATTTCCCTTCCAAACACTAGCATACTATACTCCATCCTTTCCTCTCCTCCCGTCCTCCACACATCAACAACTCTTCAATAAATGTAAGTGACATGTTATTGTACTATATTTACATGTATTTCTTTAATGTTCATTAAATTGTGTATTATTTAATGTCAAAAAGTTCTAAAAAATATTTTATTTTACTACTTTTGGAAGTCTGGAACGGATTAATTTTATTTCCATTATTTCTTATGGGGAAAATTGATTCGGATAACGATAAATTCGGTTACAGATACGCCCTCTCTGACGGATTAATATCGCTAATCGAGGTATGACTGTATTTACATTGTCTAAAAATAATTTTTTTTTAAACCTTTCACATCTAGAATACTGAGATGAAAATTTAACAAATGGAAATTATTTACTATTACAGTATAGTAGTCCAGTGTCCTGGGTGCAACTACTAAATTTATATGTGCTTGTGTTAAGTGTTATTTATATGTTAATATTATTAGTAATAGTGCATTTTATATAGCATACTGTTTGATGAGTGAATGTTAAAACAATGCTGATACTAGGAGTATGGCAGCAACCTTGTATCCATATCTCACTTTCAGCAACATGGGATGTTAAAGCTAAGTCATGCAAAATACAATACAGCCTAGTTAGTTTAATCTTGTCATGCAGTGAAAGAATTTTAGATATAATGCAAATAAATTATTACTCAAAAAGCTAAAAGTGAGCTAGCATGCACCTTAATATTGCAGGCAAGAGAAGATGACCTAGAGGTAATTATGGGTTCTATGTTGTGTAAACATCACAGCTTGATAATTATTCTAGTATTTACTGGGTCCTACACTAACTAAACACTGAGCTTCTTGCTAACTTTATTAATCATAGCTTTAAGGTTATGCAGGTCAACTTTATATACAAAATACCCTTCCATTAAGCAGGAAAAGTCTGCTTTGTATGTGAACAATTATTTACATAATATTTGTTGAAGATAATGATTACACATTGCTAGGAGTGTGCTCCATGTCGTGCCCAGTGGGCAGGGATCAAGCAGGAGATGGGGTTAGGGCATACCAAGCCAGGTCACCAGGCAGCGGCAGCAGGCTGTGAGAGGGCACTGCAGGTCAACTTACCGCCAACTCTGTAGGTGTTGTTGGAGGACTGATAGAGGTGGGTGGTGCAGGGCTAGCTTGGGGTGGTGTACCCACAGGTGGTGAGGCACCTAAAGGCCCAGAGTGAGGCCCACTGGGTAACCCATGTGCCTCCTGTGCCCCACCATGGTGGCCAGGAGGAACGTGGGGAGGCAGCAACTGAGGACAGCTGCCCGAAAACTTGAGAGAGGGCTTGGTGTCACTTGGCACATGCTGCTGTGAGAAATAACACCCATCATGCACCACCACTCCCACCACATTCCTCATCATCTACACTCTACCCTTTGCCCAAGCAAGGAGCAAACACTTTACTTACTATCCTCATTTTATATATATATTCTGTGTTACCTTATGTGTAATCTAAGATTATCCTTCGTAATGTGTTCTTTTCATTCAACAACAAAACTAAGATTGATGCTATGAGAAAAATGCTGCAATGCAGTAATCCATGTGACTTTTACTCTAAGCAAGGTTTTATATCAAAAATACCTTTATCAATGTTCATAAATGAAAATTTAATGTACTGTGTTTCTAGCTGATATGACTAATTTCAGGTTTATGAGCTAATACTTTCATAAGATAATGTTCTACTCTATAAGCATAGCTCAAAAATCATTAATCTACATGCACTCAAAGCCTCACTAAATAATTATATTTTGATATATCAGAGATGCTATGCACAGATAACCAGTAGCTACAAGAGGGAAAGTAATAACATTTCTCTCCAACTTGGACTGCTGACAAGACACACTGAAGAAGGGTAAAAGGCCAGAATAAATTCAAGAGGGGGGGTGGGGTGGGTGGGGCAAAGCAGAAAGAAGCAATAGTGGAAGTTGTTGTTGGTAACAGCAGTGGAGGCAGCAGTAATAATAATAATACTAGCAGTGGTAGTAGTAGTAGTTTTAGTAGTGGTAATAGTAGTAATTTTCATAGTGGTAATAGTAGTAGTAGAAGTAGTAGCTGTAGAAATAATAGTAGTGGTAGTAGAAGTAGTAGTGGTAGAAATAGTAGGGGTAATAGAAGTGGTAAAAATAGTGGTAGTAAAAGTAGTAGTGGTAGAAGTAGTAGTGGTAACAGTAGCAGTGGTAATACCAGTAGTGGAAGAAGTAGTAGTGGTAACAGTAGCAGTGGTAATACCAGTAGTGGAAGAAGTAACTGTAGTGCAGCAGTGGTAGAGGTAACTGTAGTGTAGCAATGGTAGAGGTAACTGTAGAGCAGCAGTGGTAGAGGTAACTGTAGTGCAGCAGTGGTAGAAGTAACTGTAGTGCAGCAGTGGTAGAGGTAACTGTAGTGCAGCAGTGGTAGAAGTAACTGTAGAGAAGCAGTGGTAGAAGTAACTGTAGTGCAGCAGTGGTAGAAGTAACTGTAGTACAGCAGTGGTAGAAGTAACTGTAGTGCAGCAGTGGTAGAGGTAACTGTAGTGCAGCAGTGGTAGAAGTAACTGTAGTACAGCAGTGGTAGAAGTAACTGTAGTGCAGCAGTGGTAGAAGTAACTGTAGTGCAGCAGTGGTAGAAGTAACTGTATTACAGCAGTGGTAGAAGTATCTGTAGTGCAGCATTGGTAGAGGTAACTGTAGTGCAACAGTGGTAGAAGTAACTGTAGTGCAGCAGTAATAGAGGTAACTGTAGTGCAGCAGTGGTAGAAGTAACTGTAGAGCAGCAGTGGTAGAGGTAACTGTAGTGCAGCAGTGGTAGAGGTAACTGTAGTGCAGCAGTGGTAGAGGTAACTGTAGAGCAGCAGTAATAGAGGTAACTGTAGTGCAGCAGTGGTAGAAGTAACTGTAGAGCAGCAGTGGTAGAGGTAACTGTAGTGCAGCAGTGGTAGAGGTAACTGTAGTGCAGCAGTGGTAGAAGTAACTGTAGTGCAGCAGTAATAGAGGTAACTGTCGTGCAGCAATGGTAGAAGTAACTGTAGTGCAGCAGTGGTAGAGGTAACTGTAGTGCAGCAGTGGTAGAGGTAACTGTAGAGCAGTAGTGGTAGAAGTAACTGTAGTGCAGCAGTGGTAGAAGTAACTGTAGTACAGCAGTGGTAGAAGTAACTGTAGTGCAGCAGTGGTAGAAGTAACTGTAGTGCAGCAGTGGTAGAAGTAACTGTAGTACAGCAGTGGTAGAAGTATCTGTAGTGCAGCATTGGTAGAGGTAACTGTAGTGCAGCAGTGGTAGAAGTAACTGTAGTGCAGCAGTAATAGAGGTAACTGTAGTGCAGCAGTGGTAGAAGTAACTGTAGTGCAGCAGTGGTAGAAGTAACTGTAGAGCAGCAGTGGTAGAAGTAACTGTAGTGCAGCAGTGGTAGAAGTAACTGTAGTACAGCAGTGGTAGAAGTATCTGTAGTGCAGCAATGGTAGAGGTAACTGTAGTGCAGCAGTGGTAGAGGTAACTGTAGTGCAGCACTAATAGAGGTAACTGTAGTGCAGCAGTGGTAGAAGTAACTGTAGTGCAGCAGTGGTAGAGGTAACTGTAGTGCAGCAGTGGTAGAGGTAACTGTGGTGCAGCAGTGGTAGAGGTAACTGTAGTGCAGCAGTGGTAGAGGTAACTGTAGTGCAGCAGTGGTAGAGGTAACTGTAGTGCAGCAATGGTAGAGGTAACTGTAGTGCAGCAGTGGTAGAGGTAACTGTGGTGCAGCAGTGGTAAAGGTAACTGTAGTGCAGCAGTGGTAGAGGTAACTTTAGTGCAGCAGTGGTAGAGGTAACTTTAGTGCAGCAGTGGTAGAGGTAACTGTAGTGCAGCAGTGGTAGAGGTAACTGTAGTGCAGCAGTGGTAGAGGTAACTGTAGTGCAGCAATGGTAGAAGTAACTGTAGTGCAGCAGTGGTAGAGGTAACTGTAGGTAACTGTAGGTTATTTCCCCTTGTAGGTTCTGTTACAAACTGCTTCAAAAAGCAATCCTGAACTACTTCTAAAAAGTCGTTAGATTCTAAATTCCCTGCCTTGGTGGGAATCGGCCGATGTGTTAATAAATAAATAATATGTGTGTGTGTGTGTGTGTGTGTGTGTGTGTGTGTGTGTGTGTGTGTGTGTGTGTGTACGCAGCAGTGGTAGAGGTAACTGTAGTGCAGAAGTGGTAGAGGTAACTGTAGTGCAGCAGTGGTAGAGGTAACTGTAGTGCAGCAGTGGTAGAGGTAACTGTAGTGCAGCAGTGGTAGAGGTAACTGTAGTGCAGAAGTGGTAGAGGTAACTGTAGTGCAGCAGTGGTAGAGGTAACTGTAGTGCAGCAGTGGTAGAGGTAACTGTAGTGCAGCAGTGGTAGAGGTAACTGTAGTGCAGAAGTGGTAGAGGTAACTGTAGTGCAGCAGTGGTAGAGGTAACTGTAGTGCAGCAGTGGTAGAAGTAACTGTAGTGCAGCAGTGGTAGAAGTAACTGTAGTACAGCAGTGGTAAAGGTAACTGTAGTGCAGCAGTGGTAGAGGTAACTGTAGTGCAGCAGTGGTAGAGGTAACTGTAGTGCAGCAGTGGTAGAGGTAACTGTAGTGCAGCAATGGTAGCAGTAACTGTAGTGCAGCAATGGTAGAGGTAACTGTAGTGCAGCAGTGGTAGAGGTAACTGTAGTGCAGCAGTGGTAGAAGTAACTGTAGTGCAGCAGTGGTAGAAGTAACTGTAGTACAGCAGTGGTAGAGGTAACTGTAGTGCAGCAGTGGTAGAGGTAACTGTAGTGCAGCAGTGGTAGAGGTAACTGTAGTGCAGCAGTGGTAGAAGTAACTGTAGTACAGCAGTGGTAAAGGTAACTGTAGTGCAGCAGTGGTAGAAGTAACTGTAGTGCAGCAATAGTAGAGGTAACTGTAGTACAGCAGTGGTAAAGGTAACTGTAGTGCAGCAGTGGTAAAGGTAACTGTAGTGCAGCAGTGGTAGAGGTAACTGTAGTGCAGCAGTGGTAGAGGTAACTGTAGTGCAGCAGTGGTAGAGGTAACTGTAGTGCAGCAGTGGTAGAGGTAACTGTAGTGCAGCAGTGGTAGAGGTAACTGTAGTGCAGCAGTGGTAGAGGTAACTGTCGTCCAGCAGTGGTAGAAGTAACTGTAGTGCAGCAATGGTAGAGGTAACTGTAGTGCAGCAGTGGTAGAGGTAACTGTAGTGCAGCAGTGGTAGAGGTAACTGTAGTGCAGCAGTGGTAGAAGTAACTGTAGTGCAGCAGTGGTAAAGGTAACTATAGAGCAGCAGTGGTAGAGGTAACTGTAGTGCAGCAGTGGTAGAGGTAACTGTAGTGCAGCAGTGGTAGAGGTAACTGTCGTCCAGCAGTGGTAAAGGTAACTGTAGTGCAGCAGTGGTAGAAGTAACTGTAGTGCAGCAGTGGTAGAGGTAACTAGTGCAGCAGTGGTAGAGGTAACTGTAGTGCAGCAGTGGTAGAGGTAACTGTAGTGCAGCAGTGGTAGAAGTAACTGTAGTACAGCAGTGATAGAGGTAACTGTAGTGCAGCAGTGGTAGAAGTAACTGTAGTACAGCAGTGGTAAAGGTAACTGTAGTGCAGCAGTGGTAGAGTTAACTGTAGTGCAGCAGTGGTAGAGGTAACTGTAGTACAGCAGTGGTAGAGGTAACTATAGTGCACAGTGGTAGAGGTAACTGTAGTGCAGCAGTGGTTGAGGTAGTATAAGTGGGAAAACTGACGGAAGAATTATAAGGAGGACATGATGGGTGTGAGCAGCAGTACATAAGAGCAAGAGAAGAGAGGGGCTCTGCAGGACAGTTACTGAGCTACGGGCTTAGGACAAAACCTACCAAGACAGAAGACAAGAAAGACAATAAAAATACAGGAAAGTTGAAGAATTAACACTCAGAAGACTTATTTATGACTTGCCCTGACATTTGCCTCCTCCTCTCCTTACCTCTTAAACTTTTCTGTAATTTGATTGCCTTTCTTGTCATCTGTCTTGGTGGGTTTTGTCTTATGTTTTTTTTTATCTTGCAGGATTTTTGTGTATGCCCATGGGCCAGTAGCTCTCCTGCAGTGCTCCTCTCTTCTCTTGCTCTTATTCATTACCACCACCATCACCACTACTGCTATTACTACAACTACTGCTACTACTGCTATTACTACAACTACTGCTACTACTTCTTCATTACTACAATGCTGTCTGCTACAATTTTTCCCTCTTTTTTTTTTTTATTTATACTACTTCAGCTACCTTCTTATTTCTAGCTCTACCACTTCTCCACTACTACAGCTTCTACCACTACTACTACTTGCACTTTCATTACTACTACTACTCATACTACTACTGCTTCTACCACCGCCACCTCTCCCTTCTTCCTCCGCCCCCTCTCATATACATATATTCTGGCTTTCTTCCCTTCTTGCTTCAGTGTAACTTGTCAATAGTATAAGTCAGAGTGAAATATGATCATTACTCTCCCTCTCCTAACTGTGGGTTATATGTGTATTGATCCAGCCACAGTATTGTTTTTTTATTCTTCAGATAAAATATACCATCAACAAACACATATCATTCATTTGAGATTACCTGTTACTAAGAATCTTTTCAAAAGATTTGCAGATTTTAAATATCAAATACATTAATTCTGAGAACCCTTGTGGACCTTAGGTCTTAACCTACTTAAATTTAAAAGCACATAGTATATGAAGATTCAAATTAGAAATACTTCTCAATGTTATACCATCATGCTAGGTGAAGAAACATCATGGACTCATTCCAATATATTAGTGATAGCTACTTAGATGAACATATACCCTGAAAAAGATATCAACTAAAATTACTAAGAAATATCAACCATGCTACAGATTTGCTACAAAAGTTAGGAAAAAGTCACATCACACTACTTGTAAGTTAGGTAATAGGCGGGATATAACTATATAACTAAACATGAAAATAATGGTATGCAACAGGAAGGTGAACAAGAGTGAAATACTTAAAACTGTCATTCAGCAATAAAAGGTAGAAAATATGGAACCATACTATAGTTAAAGAAAATGAAGAAAAATACTGCCATTTGAGATGTAGGCATAATATCAGACTATGAAAATCATTGGGCTTTGTTTCATATTTGTGTGTCCAATAAAACAATATTTTCAGAGTATACGTATATTAATTATGTATTGTGGATACAGCTATCCTTCAGCAGACAGGCCTCTCATGTTTCAGTGCATAAATTATATCAATATTTTTATACCTTTATATCAGTAATATACTTGCAAGAGTTCATAGTGCCTGAAAATCCAATATAGTCTTGAATTTTTCATTCTGTTTTATAAAAGACAAGTTAATTATTTAATTGGAGAGTGTAGAGTGTAAGTGAGTGTATGGGCAACTTACTTGAAGGATGGATACAGAGGGTTCACCTGGTTCAGACTTAACCTTGGACGCTTTCACTGGGCCAATTCCTAACAGTTTCTTCTGTTCTTGTAGTAAAAACTTCTCGTACGGTAACAATAATCTGAAGAGAATAACTGCTATTAATATATATATTTTTTTATTAACACATCGGCCAATTCCCACCAAGGCAGGGTGGCACCAAAAAGAAAAACTTTCATTATCATTCACTCCATCACTGTCTTGCCAGAGGGGTGCTTTACACTACAGTTATAAAACTGCAACATTAACACCCATCCTTCAGAGTGCAGATATTGAACTTCCCATCACCAGGACTCAAGTCCGGCCTGCCGGTTTCCCTGAATCCCTTCATAAATGTTACTTTGCTCACACTCCAACAGCACATCAAGTATTAAAAACCATTTGTCTCCATTCACTCCTATCAAATACGCTCACGCATGCCTGCTGGAAATCCAAGCCCCTCGCACACAAAACCTCTTTTACCCCCTCCCTCCAACCTTTCCTAGGCCGACCCCCTACCCCGCCTTCCCTCCACTACAGATTTATACACTCTCGAAGTCATTCTGTTTCGTTCCATTCTCTCTACATGTCCGAACCACCTCAACAACTCCTCCTCAGCCCTCTGGATAATAGTTTTAGTAATCCTGCACCTCCTCCTAATTGCCAAACTCCGAATTCTCTGCATTATATTCACACCACACATTGACCTCAGACATGACATCTCCACTGCCTCCAGCCTTCTCCTCATTGCAACATTCATCACCCATGCTTCACACCCATATAAGAGCGTTGGTATAACTATATACTCTCAAACATTCCCCTCTTTACTTCCATGGACAAAGTTCTTTGTCTCCACAGACTCCAAAGTGCACAACTCACCCTTTTCCCCTCATCAATTCTATGATTCACCTCATCCTTCATAGACCCATCTGCTGACATGTCCACTCCTAAATATCTGAATACATTCACCTCCTCCATACTCTCTCCCTCCAATCTGATATCCAATCTTTCATCACCTAATCTTTTTGTTATCCTCATCACCTTACTCTTTCCTATATTCACTTTCAATTTTCTTCTTTTACATACCCTACCAAATTCATCCACCAACCTCTGCAACTTCTCTTCAGAATCTCCCAAAAGCACAGTGTCATCAGCAAAAAGGAACTGTGACAACTCCCACTTTGTATTTGATTATTTGACTTTTAACCCCACACCTCTTGCAAAGACCCTCGCATTCACTTCTCTTACAACCCCATCTATAAATATATTGAACAACCACGGTGACATCACATATCCTTGTCTAAGGCCTACTTTTACTGGGAAATAATCTCCCTCTCTCCTACACACTCTAACCTGAGCCTCACTATCCTCATAAAAGCTCTTCACTGCTTTCAGTAACCTACCTCTTATTGCATACACCTGCAACATCTGCCACATTGCCCCCCTATCCACCCTATCATACGCCTTTTCCAAATCCATAAATGCCATGAAAACCTCTTTACCCTTATCTAAATACTGTTCACCTATATGTTTCACTGTAAACACTTGATCTACACACCCCCTACCTTTCCTAAAGCCCCCTTGTTCATCTGCTATCCTGCTCTCCGTCTTACTCTTAATTCTTTCAATAATAACTCTACCATACACTTTACCTGGTACACTCAACAGACTTATTCCCCTATAATTTTTGCACTCTCTTTTGTCCCCTTTGCCTTTATACAAAGGAACAATACACGCTCTCTGCCAGTCCCTAGGTACCTTACCCTCTTCCATACATTTATTAAATAATAGCACCAACCACTCCAAAACTATATCCCCACCTGCTTTTAACATTTCTATCTTTATCCCATCAATCCCAGCTGCCTTACCCCCTTTCATTCTACCAACTGCCTCACAAACTTCTCCCACACTCACAACTGGCTCTTCCACACTCCTACAAGATGTTATTCCTCCTTGCCCTATACACGAAATCACAGCTTCCCTGTCTTCATCAACATTTAACAACTCCTCAAAATATTCCTTCCATCTTCCCGATACCTCTAACTCTCCATTTAATAACTCTCCTCTCCTATTTTTAACTGTCAAATCCATTTGTTCCCTAGGCTTCCTCAACTTATTAATCTCACTCCAAAACTTTTTCTTATTTTCAACAAAATTTGTTGATAACATCTCACCCACTCTCTCATTTGTTCTCTTTTTACATTGCTTCACCACTCTCTTAACCCTCTCAGGGTCCGTGCTATAGTTCTACGGCTTTGAGTTCAGGGTCCAAACAGTACGTCATGAGCTCAGCTCACTCAGATAAGCTTTGAGCGGTAAATTTGGGCCTAGATGTGAGAGAATACATCTATGTGGTAAGTGTGCACTACATAAAACAAAACCTGCAGCACACCGTGCATAATGAGAAAAAAAAACTGAAACCGTAATTTTCGATTAAAACAGCGACTTTGCAGTGTTTTTTCGTATAATTTTTATAGTTGCGATTTCTTGGTCTCATTTGATAGAATGGAAGATATATTACAGGATATAGAGATGATTTTGATTGGTTTTAGTACTGGAAATGGCTTGAAACTGAGCTCAAAGTAGCGTAAATGTTAAATTTTCGCCGATGTTGAAGAGTAAACAAATGACCTCACACGTCTAATACGCGCCAGCTGGTGGGTCTAATATATGTTCACAAATGTGGTGATATTATTTGCACAATTATTACAATATTGCATAACAGTAAATCTTCCATTTTTTAGTTTGAATAAAAATTCATTATGTGAATAAAAAATCAAAATGGAATTCATTTGTAAAGACTGAAAACATAACTAATTAACAGAGGAAATGTTAGTTTAGTGCCAGGAGTGCCTGCATTGTTTATTCTGCACCCTATTTTGAAATTGGAATATTTTGAACCTTGAGTTAAATTGGCTAAATTACCAATTTCCAATCACTTTATTTTGTAGTTGAAACAGTTCACAGGGCGATTTCTTGTGCTCAATCGATAGAATAGAAGTAATACTAGTGAAATAAGTAAGAATTTGGTCGACTGGAATAATGTAATTGGCCTAAAATGGGAGTCAAAGTCGGCAAAATTGCTGATGCGTGAATATCGCTGACACATCAAAATTCGTGAGAGCATAATTTCGTCATTTTTCAATCAAATTTTGTACTTTTTGTTTTATTACCTTCAGAAAAAGATTCTCTACCATTTCATAAGAAAAAATAAGCAATTTTTTTTTTTTTTAAATTCTTGGACACTGGCCCACCCCTTCCAAAAATGGCCTTGGGCCCTGAAAGGGTTAACCTCTCTTTTTCTCTCTATATACTCTTCCCTCCTTGCATCACTTCTACTTTGTAAAAACCTCTCATATGCTAACTTTTTCTCCCTTACTACTTTCTTTACATCATCATTCCACCAATCGCTCTTCTTCCCTCCCGCACCCACTTTTCTGTACCCACAAACTTCTGCTGAACACTCTAACACTACATTCTTTAACCTACCCCATACATCTTCGACCCCATTGCCTACACTCTCACTAGCCCATCTATCCTCCAATAGTTGTTTATATCTTACCCTAACTGCCTTCTCGTTTAGTTTATAAACCTTCACCTCTCTCTTACTTACTGCTTCAATAAATAACAAAAAAAGGCACAATACCGTGACTGGAACAATACACACACAACCCGCACATATAAAAAAAGAGAGGAGCTTACGATGACGTTTCGGTCTGACTTGGACCATTTACAAAGTCACACTAACATAAAGGTCAGGTAGAAGGGGTATTTATAGGCAGGCCAACAGGGAAGGGCACAAGAAAGTGGTGGAGGGGTAATAATGTAGTGCTCCTTTCCTAGAATATGACTGACTCCACTACTACTACTACTACTACTACCATACACACACAACCCGCCCATATAAAAAGAGTGCCCCTTCCACCTATCCTTCATGTTAGTGTGACTTTATAAATGGTCCAAGTCGGACCGAAACGTCGTCATAAGCTCCTCTCTTTTTATGTGTGGGTTGTGTGTGTATTGTTCCAGTCACGGTATTGTGCCTTTTTTGTTATTTACTACTACCACTACTACCTCCATTATTACCCCTCCACCACTTTCTTGTGCCCTCCCCTGTCTGCCTGCCTATAAATACCCCTTCTACCTGTCCTTTGTGTTAGTGTGACTTTGTAAATGGTCCAAGTCGGACCGAAACGTCGTCGTAAGCTCCTCTCTTTTTTATATGTGCAGGTTGTGTGTGTATTACTGCTTCTATTTTCCTTGTATCCCATTTACCTTTTACTCCCACTTTAGCTACAACTAAAAAGTGATCTGATATATCTGTGGCCCCTCTATAAACATGTACATCCTGAAGTCTACTCAACAGTCTTTTATCTACCAATACATAGTCCAACAAACTTCTGTCATTACGCCCTACATCATATCTTGTATACTTATTTATCCTCTTTTTCTTAAAATATGTATTACCTAAAACTAAACCCTTTTCTATACAAAGTTCAATCAAAGGGCTCCCATTATCATTTACACCTGACACCCCAAACTTACCTACCACACCCTCTCTACATGTTTCTCCTACTTTAGCATTTAGGTCCCCTACAACAATTACTCTCTCACTTGGTTCAAAAGTTCCTATACATTCGCTTAACATCTCCCAAAATCTCTCTCTCACTTCTACACTCCTCTCTTCTCCAGGTGCATACACGCTTATTATGACTCACTTTTCGCATCCGACCCTTATTTTAATCCACATAATCCTTGAATTTACACATTTATATTCCCTCTTCTCCTTCCATAACTGGTCCTTGAACATTATTGCTACCCCTTCCTTAGGTCTAACTCTCTCAGATACTCCTGACTTAATCCCATTTATTTCTCCCCACTGAAACTCGCCTACCCCCTTCAGCTTTGTTTCGCTTAGGGCCAGGACATCCAACTTCTTTTCATTCATAACATCAGCAATCATCTCTTTCTTATCATCTGAACTACATCCATGCACATTCAAACATCCCAGTTTTATAAAGTTTTTCTTCTTCTCTTTTTTAGTAAATGTGTACAGGAGGAGGGGTTACTAGCCCATTGCTCCCGGCATTTTAGTCGCCATATACGACACACATGGCTTACGGAGGAAGGATGCTTTACCACTTCCCCATGGACAATAGAGGAAATAAGAACAAGAACTAGTAAGAAAATAGAAAAAAACCCAGAGGGGGGTATATATATATATCTTTCTTTCTTTCAACACGTCGGCCGTTTCCCACAGAGGCAGGGTGGCCCAAAAGAAAAAACGAAAGTTTCTCCTTTTACATTTAGTAACATATACAGGAGAGGGGGTTACTAGCCCCTTGCTCCCAGCATTTTAGTCGCCTCTTACGACACGCATGGCTTACGGAGGAAGAATTCTATTCCACTTCCCCATGGAAAATATAAATAAACAAACAAACAAACAAACAAACAAACAAACATACATACATACATACATACATACATACATACATACATACATACATACATACATATATATCTTTCTTTCTTTCAACACGTCGGCCGTTTCCCACCAAAGTGGGGTAGCCCAAAATGAAAAACGAAAGTTTCCCATTTTACAATTAGTAATATATACAGGAGAAGGGGTTACTAGCCCCTTGCTCCCAGCATTTTAGTCGCCTCTTACGACACGCATGGCTTACGGAGGAAGAATTCTATTCCACTTCCCCATGGAATATATATATATATATACAGTGGTACCTCGACTTACGATATTTTTTCATTCCAGAATACTGTTCAAGTGCCATTACCAAACGAATTTATCCCCTTAAGGAATGATATAAAATAGACTAGTCCTTTTAGATCCCCAAAATTACACTTACAAAAGCATTTAAAAAAATAAACTTACATAAAAGGGTGAGTTTGGGGACCATCGTAAGTCGAGGTACCACTGTATATTTTTTTTTTTTTTTTTTTTTCAACAAGTCGGCCGTCTCCCACCGAGGCAGGGTGACCCAAAAAGAAAGAAAATCCCCAAAAAGAAAATACTTTCATCATCATTCAACACTTTCACCACACTCATACATAATCACTGTCTTTGCAGAGGAGCTCAGATACTACAGCTGAGAAAAGTCCCTCCCAGCTGTCACTATCTCAGACCCCTCCTTTAAAGTGCAGGCATTGTACTTCCCATTTCCAGGACTCAAGTCCAACTAAATCAATTAACTGGTTTCCTGAATCCCTTCACACAATGTTACCCTGCTCACACTCCAACAGCTCGTCAGGTCCCAAAACCATTCGTCTCCATTCACTCCTATCTAACACGCTCACACATGCTTGCTGGAAGTCCAAGCCCCTCGCCCACAAAACCTCCTTTACCCCTTCCCTCCAACCTTTTCTAGGACGACCCCTACCCCGCCTTCCTTCCCCTACAGATTTATACGTCTCCAAGTCATTCTACTTTGATCCATTCTCTCTAAATGACCAAACCACCTCAACAACCCTCTTCAGCCCTCTGACAAATACTTTTAGTAACTCCACACCTTCTCCTAATTTCCACATTCCGAATTTTCTGCATAATATTTACACCACACATTGCCCTTAGACAGGACATCTCCACTGCCTCCAGCCTCCTCCTCGCTGCAGCATTTGCAACCCATGCTTCACACCCATATAAGAGTGTTGGTACCACTATCTTTGTACTTTCCCCTTTTTTTGCCTCCATGGAAAATTTTTTTCTCCACAGATACCTCAATGCAACTCCCCTTTTTTTCCTTCACCCAATTTTATGGAAACCCTTTCCTTCCTTCATAAACCCCCAAATCTGCTGACACATCAACTCCCAAATATCTAAAAACATTTACTTTTCCATAATCCTCTCCAATGTGATATCCAATTTTTTTTTTATTTAAATCGTTTGATCCCCTCATCACCTTACTCTTATCTTTTTTTTTTTAAACTTTCTACCTTTACACACTCCCCCAAACCTGCCCACAAACCCTTTTTGCAACTTTTCTTTAGAACCCCCCATAAGCACAGTATCATCAGAAAAAAGAAACCCTGTAAAAACCCCTTTTTTGCTTTTAAATTTCCCCCATAATTTAATCCCCCCCCCCCCCAACCCCCGGGCATTTATTTTTTTAAAAACCCCATCTAAAAAATATTAAACAACCATGGGGGGCATTACACAACCCTGTCTAAGACCTACTTTCCGGGAAAGTAATCTCCTCTCCCTACACCCCCTAACCCCCCACTATCCTCAAAAAAACTTTTTACATTTAGTAACACTCCTATTCCATACACTTGAACTTTCCCCCAAAATTCCCCCCTATCCACTCTATCATATGCCTTTTCAAAACCCCTAAATGCAATAAAAAATTCTCTTTTTTTATCTAAAATACTGTTCACATAAAAGTTTTTTGAAACACTTGATCTCCCCCATCCCCTCCCCCCTTAAAGCCCCTTGCTCATCTGCCCTCTCTCTGTCTTACCTCTAATTTTTTCAAAAAAACCCTGCCATACACTTTACCTGGTATACTCAGTAAACTTATTCCCTATAATTTTTTTTTCTCTTTTATTTTTATTTTTATTAACCTTTGGGATTCCCCCAAAAGGGGGGGAAAGAAAAACTTTCATCATCATTCACTCCATCACTGTCTTGCCAAAAAGGGGGGCTTTTTACAGTTATAAAAATGCAAAATTTTTTAAAATATATATATATATATATATATATATATATATATATATATATATATATATATATAAAAATATATAAAATATATATATAAAAATAAAAATAAAATATTAAAAATAAAAATATATATATATATATATATATATTATATTATAATAATAATATATACATTAAAATATAATAATAATATATACATATATATATACATATTATATACATACATTCTCCATGGGGGGAAAAAGGGGAAAAAAATTTTCCTCCGTGCCATGCGTGTCGGGGCACTAAAATGCCGGGGGCAAGGGGAGTAACCCCCTTCTCCTTTTTATAAATGTAAAAGGGAAACTTTGTTTTTTTTCCCTTTTTGGGGGCCCCGGGGGGAAACGCCACGTGTTGGGAAAAATATATACATACATATATATACATACATATAAAATACATACATATAACATACATACATAAAACATACATACATACATACATACATACATACAAAATACAAACAACACACACACACACACACACACACACACACACACACACACACACACACACCTCTGGGTTTTTTTTATTTTTTACTAGTTCTTGTTCTTATTTTCTCTTATCTTTTTTATATATATATATATATATATATATATATATATATATATATATATATATATATATATATATATATATATATATATATATATAATATATATATATATATAATATATATATAATATATATATATTAAAAATTTAATAAAATATAAAATATATAAAAATAAAAAAAAAATATATAATATATATAAAATATATATATAA
>WNWK01026012.1:0-27895 GCA_009830355.1 Cherax destructor
CCCAATCTTAGATTTTTGAGGCCTTTCATGAGAAGGAAACTAGAAGATGTGTTGTCTGGTTCTTAGAGGACGTTCATAGGGGGAAACTAGTGGATGTGTTGTCTGGTGTGAGATGGTCCGTTATGGGGGGGAAACTGAAGATTTTGCCTGGTGTCTTAGAGGACGTTCGGAGAGGGCAAAGATGTGTTGTCTGGTGTCTTAGAGGTCAAGGGGGGAAACTAAAGATGTGTTGTTTTGTTCGTAGATGGTACTTCTAAGGGCAGAAGATGTTTGTCTGGTGTTTAGATGGTCACTTTCGTGAGGGGAAACAGAGATGTGTTGCCTGGTGTCTTAGATGGTCCGTTCAGTGAGGGGAAAAACAAATATGTGTTGCCTGGTGTCTTAGAGGGTCACGTTTATGGGGGAAACAGGGATGGTTGCCGGGTTTAGATGGTCACGTTCGTAGGGGAAACTAGAAGATGTTTTCTGGTTTTTTGAGGGTTGTTCAGTAGGGGAAACTAGAGGAGTTTGTCTGGGTCTTAGATGGTTACGTTCAGTGAGGGGAAACTAAAGATGTGTTGTCTGGTGTCTTGATGGCCCGTTCGTAGAAAACTGGGATGTATTCCGGGTTTCTTAGATGGTCACGTTCAGGGGGGGAAACTGAGGATGTGTTGCCGGTTTTTTTGATGGTTTCAGGGGGGAAAAGGGATGTGTTGTCTGGGTCTTGATGGTCACTTCAGTGGGGAAATTTAGTTTTGATGAACTTTGGCTGGGAGGATCCCAGGTCATCCATAAACAGAAGAGATATTTTGTTCAGTAATAATAGATTGGAAATTTTCTTTAATCTTCATTTGAAAAACTCGTATTTTGGACTTCCATGGAGGGACCTGACCTGACCTGACTAGGTGGGTCATTGGTTTCATGGCAAAATTTATTTTTCCCAGTTCCCCCCCCGTGATTTTGGGATCATTTCCTTCGATTCAACACCAATCTCATAAAAACAAGTCTCAGGGTATTCCCTTCAGCCTACACCTGGGAAAATCTTCGTTTACCCAACCCTTCTTCAGTATGATCCTTTTTAAACCCTTCATTTACTTAATGTTATACCCTTCAAGAACCCCTTTCTACAAACATTTGTTTTCCCCTTTCCCCTCCCTCTTCCAAGCATCCCAAAAATTATTGAAACATTGTGAATATTATTGAAATAAAAAAATTTCAAGGTCTATTAAAACAAAAACATTAAAAATTTCACCACACACACCAAAACACACACACACACACAATATATATATTTATTGGAAAAAAATTGCGATTTTGGCAAATACAACCTTTCCCCATATAAGACAACAAAATTTTTTGGTATGAAAATTTTCCCCAAAAATATTTAAACCTAACGAAAAAATATTTCATTGTGTTTGTTTATTATTAAATTAAGGTTAACGTATCTAAAATATATTTAGGGGGGTTAGGCTAAATTAAATTGCGTTTTGTTATGATAAGGTTAGTAGGTTTTCAAAGTTTTTCTTGGTAAAAAATATATATTTTTACATTAACAAAAAATGAAAAATATATCTTTAAACGTATAAGAGAAAATTTTGAAAGGATTTAAATTTTTAAATGAGTTCTTGCTAATTGACCAGTTTTATCTAATCGGCACGACATATATATATATATATATATATATATATATATATATATATATATATATATATATATATATATAATATATATATAAAAAAAACCTACTTGCCATACTCCGTAGCCGAAGGGGTGGAGCTGCCAGCCACAGGGAACCCAGAAGGCCTTCCCCCTTTGCTATAACTTTATCCCAATGGGGTCGGAGACCCTTGGGGCGTGAGGAAGTGTTTCTAAAGTTTCTCAAAGAGCTGAGTGAGAAACTCATCATAGAAACCAGGGACCACAGGGCGACCAGCTTCCTCTTCAGAAACTCAATGTGGCGATCCAGAGGGGAAAAAGCCTGCAGCGTTCTGGGCACGCGGCCCACTGGGGGAGCTGGGGGAAGTATTTGACATGTAGCTCTGGGTTTTTATCTATGTTTTTCTCCCTATTTTATTATCGTCAATGTATTTTGCCAATGTATTTTGTCTTGAAATAAAGTTTATATATAAAAGATGGGGTGGTAGGGGAAATAAAATTTTTAAAAGGCTTCCGAAAGAAATCTAAATATTCTTCCTTGAAGCCTTTTTTTCCACTTTCCCAGGCAATGGGTCCCACAATTTACACCAGAGGTGGACCCCATCTATATATATATATATATATATATATATATATATATATATATATATATATATATGTCGTGGGGTTAGGTAAAACTTGCGATTTTGGCTTAAATAGCAACGCTCACCTTGCCATTAAGACAAGTGAAAATTTGTGTATGCAAAATTTCGCCAAAATCATTCAGAACATAACGAAAAAATATATTTCATTGTGTTTGTTTATTATTAAATTAATGTTAACGTATCTAAAATATATTTAGTTTGGGGTTTGGCTAAAATAAATTGGGTTGTTGTAATAAAGGGTTTGGGAGGTTTTCAAAGTTTCTCTTGTTACAAAAATTTTAAATTCTTACATTAACGTAAATGAAAAAATATATATTTAAAGTATAAGAGAAAATTTTAGAAAGGACTTAATTTTAGATGAGTTCATGCTAATTTACCGTTTCTAATCGGGACAATATATTATATATATATATATATATATATATATATATATATATATATATATATATATATATATATATATATATATATATATATATATGTCGTGCCGATTAGGTAAAACTTGCGATTTTGGCTTAAATAGCAACGCTCACCTTGCCATATAAGACAAGTGAAAATTTGTGTATGCAATAATTTCAACAAAATCATTCTGAACATAACGAAAAAATATATTTCATTGTGTTTGTTTATTATTAAATTAATGTTAACGTATCTTAAATATATTTAGTTTGGTTAGGCTAAATTAAATTGCGCTTGTTGTAATAAGGTTAGGTAGGTTTTCAAAGTTTCTCTTGGTACAAAATTATAAATTCTTACATTAACATAAATGAAAAAAATATATCTTTAAACGTATAAGAGAAAATTTTAGAAAGGACTTAATTTTAGATGAGTTCTTGCTAATTGACCAGTTTTACCTAATCGGCACGACATATATATACTATATATACATGTATATATATATATATATTTCTGTCAAGAAATTTTGCTGAAAACAAGAAAAAAATTTGCAGTGAGATAAACAAGGTAAGAAAGCCTAGGGAACGAATGGATTTGTCAGTTAAAAACAGAGTAGGGGAGTTAGTAGATGGGGAGCTGGAGGTATTGGGTAGATGGCGGGAATATTTTGAGGAACTTTTAATTGTCGATGAAAAAAGGGAGGCGGTAATTTCATGTACTGGCCAGGGAGGTACAACATCGTTTAGGAGTGAAGAAGAGCAGGATGTGAGTGTGGGGGAGGTGCGTGAGGCATTACGTAGAATGAAAGAGGGTAAAGTAGCTGGAACTGACGGAATCATGACAGAAATGTTAAAAGCAGGGGGGGATATAGTGTTGGAGTGGTTGGTATTTTTGTTTAATAAATGTGTGAAAGAGGGAAAGGTACCTAGGGATTGGAAGAGAGCATGTATAGTTCCTTTATATAAAGGGAAGGGGGATAAAAGAGAGTGTAAAAATTATAGGGGAATAAGTTTACTGAGTATACCAGGTAAAGTGTATGGCAGGGTTATTATTGAAAGAATTAGAGGTAAGACAGAGAGTAGGATTGCAGATGAGCAAGGAGGCTTTAGAGTGGGTAGGGGATGTGTAGATCAAGTGTTTACAGTGAAGCATATATGTGAACAGTATTTAAATAAAGGTAGAGAAGTTTTCATTGCATTTATGGATTTAGAAAAGGCATATGATAGAGTGGATAGGGGAGCAATGTGGCAAATGTTGCAAGTGTATGGAATAGGTAGTAAGTTACTGAAGGCTGTAAAGAGTTTTTATGAGGATAGTGAGGCTCAGGTTAGGGTGTGTAGGAGAGAGGGAGATTACTTTCCGGTAAAAGTAGGTCTTAGACAGGGATGTGTAATGTCACCATGGTTGTTTAATATATTTATAGATGGGGTTGTAAAAGCAGTAAATGCTAAGGTGTTGGGGAGAGGGGTGAGATTAAATTATGGGGAATTAAATGCAAAATGGGAGTTGACACAGTTACTTTTTGCTGATGATACTGTGCTTATGGGAGATTCTAAAGAAAAGTTGCAAAGGTTAGTGGACATGTTTGGGAGGGTGTGTAAAGGTAGAAAGTTGAAAGTGAACATAGATAAGAGTAAGGTGATGAGGGTATCAAACGATTTAAATAAAGAAAAATTGAATATCACATTGGAGAGAGGGATTATGGAAGAGGTAAATGTTTTCAGATATTTGGGAGTTGACGTGTCAGCGGATGGGTTGATGAAGGATGAGGTTAACCATAGAATTGATGAAGGAAAAAAGGTGAGTGGTGCGTTGAGGTATCTATGGAGAGAAAAAACGTTATCCATGGAGGCAAAGAAGGGAATGTACGAAAGTATAGTGGTACCAACTCTCTTATATGGGTGTGAAGCATGGGTTGCAAATGCTGCAGCGAGGAGGAGGCTGGAGGCAGTGGAGATGTCCTGTCTAAGGGCAATGTGTGGTGTAAAAATTATGCAGAAAATTCGGAATGTGGAAATTAGGAGGTGTGGAGTTACTAAAAGTATTTGTCAGAGGGCTGAAGAGGGGTTGTTGATGTGGTTTGGTCATTTAGAGAGAATGGCTGCTGAAGGTGTGTGGTGACCCGTCACTGGCTGCTGAAGGTGTGTGGTGACCCGTCACTGGCTGCTGAAGGTGTGTGGTGACCCGTCACTGGCTGCTGAAGGTGTGTGGTGACCCGTCACTGGCTGCTGAAGGTGTGTTGGTGTTTGTACACGTGATGTACATGTTTTTATGTACATATGTGTGTGTGTGTCTGTGTTTGTGTAGCGTAGAGGTAGAAGTGTGAGGTGTGGATGCTTGTGTTTACATATTAGCCACACTAAATGGAGAGGATAATAAGTATTGTTGAAAAATGTGTTTGATACAGACGACTGTGTATGTGTTCCTTTATTCATGTGTCTGTATGTGTGATATGTGTAGGATGTGTATTTGGATATACACAATTGAGTGTATAGAAGAGTGCGCGCTGAACCTTGCGTACATGCATATAAAGAAGATCAATAACAAGGAAAAAAGATAACTGATAACAAATAATTACAGTTATCATCCTGCAGGGAACACAAAGTTTGACATACCGACACTAATCTACGCACATAAAAACGTTCACAAATACACTTACACAGCTAAATAATTAAACTAATAATTGACATATGTACAATATTAAATATAAATATATGTTCCAAATTTACACTAGTGGCCACTCCTTGGTGGGCTAACTGGGATAGAGATCTCTCTTGTCTCAGGTAGTCGACGTTCGGGTCTGTCCAGGTGGATGTTATTACAGAGCGCAGATTTTCTGCGTGTCCTCCTCTGTAATAACATCTACCTTCGTATACTGATATTAATACACTTGTGTAGTAATATCATATATGGGCAGTGCTTCAAGGGTGGCTAAAACTGCTGACCTCAGGGAAGTGGTGAAGGGTGAATACCTGGAACCACGGACCTGGGGTGGGACTGCTGACCTCAGGGAAGTGGTGAAGGGTGAATACCTGGAGCCATGGACCTGGGGTGGGACTGCTGACCTCAAGGAAGTGGTGAAGGGTGTATACCTGGAACCACGGACCTGGGGTGGGACTTGCTGACCTCTGGGAAGTGGTGAAGGAAAATACCTGGAACCACGGACCTGGGTGGGCTGCTGACCTCAGGAAAGTGGTGAAGGGTGAATACCTGGAACCACGGACCTGGGGTGGGACTGCTGACCTCAGGGAAGTGGTGAAGGGTGTATACCTGGAACCACGGACCTGGAGTGGGACTGCTGACGTCAGGGAAGGGGTGGGAACTTCAAGGGAAGGGAAGACATCCGGGGGCCCACGGATGAATTCCCGGGAATGGAAAGAGTTGAGATTACTGAGTGAAGGATAGGACCTGGGGAAAACTTAGATGGAAGATTACTGGGTGTAGGATGTGAAGTGGGGAAGGGAGAATATCTGAGGGGACACACATGAACCTAGGGAACACTTGGATACAAGATTACTGGGTGTTGGATGGGAAGTGTAGGATGGGAAGTGTAGGATAGGAAGGGAGGAAGGGAGAATATCCGAGGGGACACAGATGGACTCCTGGACACATGAACCTGGGGAACACTTGGATGCAAGATTACTGGGTGTAGGATGGGAAGTGTAGGTTGGGGAGTGTAGGATAGGAAGTGAGGAAGGGAGAATATCTGAGGGGACACAGATGGACTCCTGGACACATAAACCTGGGGAACACTTGGATGCAAGATTACTGGGTGTAGGATGGGAAGTGTAGGATGGGAAGTGTAGGATAGGAAGTGAGGAAGGGAGAATATCCGAGGGGACACAGATGGACTCCTGGACACATGAACCTGGGGAACACTTGGATGCAAGATTACTGGGTGTAGGATGGGAAGTGTAGGATGGGGAGTGTAGGATAGGAAGTGAGGAAGGGAGAATATCTGAGGGGACACAGATGGACTCCTGGACACATGAACCTGGGGAACACTTGGATGCAAGATTACTGGGTGTAGGATGGGAAGTGTATGTAGACAGCCTGACTGTCTGCATAGACAGACCATGCTGTCTGCCAGCTGAGTTCATATTTCGTGCCATGCTAGTTCCCATAGTTTCTGCCAGAGGGCAAGCCTGTAGGCATACCCAAGTGAGTCTGCCTCACCCCTGCCTCTCCCTCACTTGGCGCCTAGACATCAGTCAGTCAACAGGCCTAACTCGTCTCTCACTCGCACGGCGCATGGCCCTGGGCCATGGCCACAGACACGCAGCCTGTGAACTCGCACCTTTATACAAATAAAGTAAGAAGCCTCCGAAGCCTTATCATTTCAACCACGCCTCCAAGAAACGCCAAATAACACATCGTTATATGTAGGATGGGAAGTGTAGGATAGGAAGTGAGGAAGGGAGAATATCTGAGGGGACACAGATGGACTCCTGGACACATGAACCTGGGGAACACTTGGATGCAAGATTACTGGGTGTAGGATGGGAAGTGTAGGATGGGAAGTGTAGGATAGGAAGTGAGGAAGGGAGAATATCTGAGGGGACACAGATGGTCTCCTGGACACATGAACCTGGGGAACACTTGAATGCAAGATTACTGGGTGTGGGATGGGAAGTGTATGATGGGGAGTGTAGGATAGGAAGTGGGGAAGGGAGAATATCTGAGGGACACAGATGGACTCCTGGACACATGAACCTGGGGAACACTTGGATGCAAGATTACTGGGTGTAGGATGGGAAGTGTAGGATGGGGAGTGTAGGATAGGAAGTGAAGAAGGGAGAATATCTGAGGGATCACAGATGGACTCCTGGACACATGAACCTGGGGAAGACGAACCACTGGCCTCCACGTGGCAGGGTCTGGTAACTCAGAGATAACTCTGAGGCTGACAGTGGTCGCAAACTATACTACATATTACTAATAATAAATATTATTATTAAATATAATTATTATTAGTTTCACATGCCCAATGTTTCACATGGATGGATCCCGGCACGTTTCTTTACACCTGTTCACATAGCAGTAAGTAGTTATTACTTGTTCACATGGATGGATGCAGAGCATAAACAGGGCTTTCTATATAGTATGTCAGCTAGGTCTGTAATAGTTGTATCATGCACTTGTAGAAATATGAGATTATTATAATTATGATTATTATTAATATAAACAATAACTTATGATTACAGACCTTTATCAAGGTAAGCTGTATTTTGAGCGACACCTAGCCTATACGCCTCTACATGAAGCTTTTCTCTGTATACAGTGCCCTTTGACATAGTGACATCACACATCCTTATCTAAGACTCAGAGTGACATCACACATCGTTATCTAAGACTCACTTTCCAAGACTCAGTGACATCACAGTAACATCACTCATCGCTGTCTAAGTAAGTAAATGCTTTAGTTATGGAATTGATCCCAATGATTCCAAGTGTTTTAACTATTTTTCTATAGTGACAAGTTTGCCTGCACACAGTCTAAGCTTAATGGGTAACATTGTGTCCGTAAGATGTATCAATTAACGCCGTTCAGAAGAGGAAGACTCAGTTATATTTAAGGTTTGCCTTCAGGAACTCCTCACAGAGTAAGCGGGTGAGTGGACCTTAAAGACGACCCTCTGACCTCCAGATGACCGGGTCTGGTAACTCAGAACTAACTATCAGGTTGACAGTAGCTGCAAACTCTTAATTTATGACACATAGTGGCGTTATATCTCATAGTAGTAACAACATATATTAAAACTATTGTGAGTTGATTGTGTAGGAATAATTATACACAAATAACATCAGCCTGAATGACAGTAAAAACTCAATAAAAATGTAAGTTAGAATTATTCCAGGGAGACTTGACCTGGTGACCCAACACACTTAAGTTCCCGATGATCCAACTTGGCCACCAAGTTTCCTACGTTCTTTTATACTGTTCTTTTTTCTTGGTAGGGAGAGTTGTTATATTATGCTTTCCTATATTGTGTTATGTTTTATTTTGTTATATTATATGTTATAATGTAATATGTTACATTATGTTAATAAGCTATTAACATGAATATAATGCTATACATTACCAGCACGATGGAAAAGTAGACACGCTTCACCCTCAGATACTGCCATATCCTTCATTCTTTCTAGAGACTGATCAACAAACTGGTCCTTTATCAGATCTTCATGAGTTAGAATTTTAATGTCCGTGTAGTCCTGACTGGGTTCATGGACGGGGTAAGTCAGTGTCAATGATCCTGGGCGCAGGGCATCGCTGAACAACATATTCAGCCATATGCCATTAACATTTTAGTGGCCTCTTACGACACGCATGGCTTACGGAGGAAGAATTATGTTCCACCCTTTGGGTGACCTAAGTGTAAGTAGAAGTAGTAAGACATACCTAAAATCTTGCATGTTTATGAGACAGAAAAAAGGCAACATCATGTAAAACATTTACAGGCTTTCGTTTTACACTCTGCAGAACGGTAGTACCTCCCTAGGTGGCTGTTGTCTAATAACCTAATACCTATATATATATATATATATATATATATATATATATATATATATATATATATATATATATATATATATATATATATATATATATATATATATATATAGTCGTCCGATTAGGTAAAACTGGTCAATTAGCAAGAACTCATCTAAAATTAAGTCCTTTCTAAAATTTCTCTTATACGTTTAAAGATATATTTATTTCATTTACGTTAATGTAAGAATTTATAATTTTGTACCAAGAGAAACTTTGAAAACCTACCTAACCTTATTACAACAAGCGCAATTTAAGTTAGCCTAACCCAACTAAATATATTTTAGATACGTTAACATTAATTTAATAATAAACAAACACAATTAAATATATTTTTTCCGTTATGTTCTGAATGATTTTGGCGAAATTATTGCATACACAAATTTTCACTTGTCTTACATGGCAAGGTGAGCGTTGCCATATAAGACAAGTGAAAATTTGTGTATGCAATAATTTCGCCAAAATCATTCTGAACATAACGAAAAAAATATATTTCATTGTGTTTGTTTATTATTAAATTAATGTTAACGTAACTAAAATATATTTAGTTGGGTAAGGCTAAATTAAATTGCGCTTGTTGTAATAAGGTTAGGTAGGTTTTCAAAGTTTCTCTTGGTACAAAATTATAAATTCTTACATTAACATAAATGAAAAAAATATATCTTTAAAAGTATAAGAGAAAATTTTAGAAAGGACTTAATTTTAGATGAGTTCTTGCTAATTGACCAGTTTTACCTAATCGGCACGACATATATATATATATAACAAGCGCAATTTAATTTAGCCTAACCCAGCCAAATATATTTTAGATACGTTTACAATCATTTAATAATAAACAAACACAATGAAATATTTTTTTTTTCGTTAGGGTCAGAATGATTTTGGCGAAATTATTGCATACACAAATTTTCGCTTGTCTTATATGGCAAGATGAGCGTTGCTATTTAAGCCAAAATCGCAAGTTTTACCTAATCGGCACGACATATACATATATATATATATATATATATATATATATATATATATATATATATATATATATATATATATATATATATATATATATATATATATATATATATATATATATATATATATATATATATATATATATATATATATATATATATATATATATATATATATATATATATATATTTTTTTTTTTTCAACAAGTCGGCCGTCTCCCACCGAGGCAGGGTGACCCAAAAAGAAAGAAATCCCCAAAAAGAAAAAACTTTCATCATCATTCAACACTTTCACCACACTCATACATAATCACTGTCTTTGCAGAGGAGCTCAGATACTACAGCTGAGAAAAGTCCCTCCCAGCTGTCACTATCTCAGACCCCTCCTTTAAAGTGCAGGCATTGTACTTCCCATTTCCAGGACTCAAGTCCAACTAAATCAATTAACTGTTTTCCCTGAATCCCTTCACACAATGTTACCCTGCTCACACTCCAACAGATCGTCATGTCCCAAAACCATTCGTCTCCATTCACTCCTATCTAACACGCTCACACATGCTTGCTGGAAGTCCAAGCCCCTCGCCCACAAAACCTCCTTTACCCCTTCCCTCCAACCTTTTCTAGGACGACCCCTACCCCGCCTTCCTTCCCTACAGATTTATACGCTCTCCAAGTCATTCTACTTTGATCCATTCTCTCTAAATGACCAAACCACCTCAACAACCCCTCTTCAGCCCTCTGACAAATACTTTTAGTAACTCCACACCTTCTCCTAATTTCCACATTCCGAATTTTCTGCATAATATTTACACCACACATTGCCCTTAGACCGGACATCTCCACTGCCTCCAGCCTCCTCCTCGCTGCAGCATTTGCAACCCATGCTTCACACCCATATAAGAGTGTTGGTACCACTATACTTTCGTACATTCCCTTCTTTGCCTCCATGGATAACGTTTTTGTCTCCACAGATACCTCAATGCACCACTCACCTTTTTTCCTTCATCAATTCTATGGTTAACCTCATCCTTCATAAACCCATCTGCTGACACATCAACTCCCAAATATCTGAAAACATTTACTTCTTCCATAATCCCTCTCTCCAATGTGATATCCAATTTTTCTTTATTTAAATCGTTTGATACCCTCATCACCTTACTCTTATCTATGTTCACTTTTAACTTTCTACCTTTACACACTCTCCCAAACTCGTCCACTAACCTTTGCAACTTTTCTTTAGAATCTCCCATAAGCACAGTATCATCAGCAAAAAGTAACTGTGTCAACTCCCATTTTGCATTACAGTGCTGGTGAATGTGTTTTTTCAGCAACTGCTATGTTCAGTGAGTTAGTTACTAATTGTTATTCACTAGTCGATAGTCACTTCGCATGTTGTGGTGTGTACTCACCTATATGTGGTTGCAGGGGTCGAGTCATAGCTCCTGGCCCTGCCTCTTCACTGGTTGATACTAATTCACTCTCTCCCTGCTCCATAACCTTTATTATACCTCTTCTTATAGCTATGTATGGAACTTGCTTCCACTACCTCACTCTACAGATTATTCCACTTCTTGACAACTTTAAGGCTAAAGAAATACTTCCTAACATCCCTATGACTCATCTGGGTTTTCAGCTTCCAATTGTGGCCCCTTGTTCCTGTATCCCATCTCTGAAACATTCGAGCCCTGTCCACCGTGTCAATTCCTCTCAGTATTTTATACGTTGTTATCATGTCCCCCCTCTCCCTCCTGTCCTCTAGTGTCATCAGGTTGAGTTCCCTTAACCTCTCCTCATAAGACATACCTCTCAGTTTCGGGACTAAACGTGTTGCAAATTTTTGCACTTTCTCCAATTTCGTGACGTGTTTGACTAGGTGAGGGTTCCATACTGGTGCTGCATACTCCAGTATAGGCCTGACGTACACGGTGTACAATGTCGTGAATGACTCCTTACTCAGATGTCTAAACGCTAATCTCAGGTTTGCCAATCGCCCATATGCTGCAGCAGTTATTTGATTAACGTGTGCCTCGGGAGACATGTTCGATATAATGCTTACCCCAAGACCCTTTTCTTTAAGTGACGTTTGCAGCCTTTGATTCCTTAACCTGTATGCTGTCTGCGGTCTTCTGTTTCCTTCCCCAATCTTCATGACCTTACACTTACTGGGGTTAAACTCCAGGAGCCATTTGTTTGACCAGACTTGTAGTCTGTCCAGATCCCCTTGTAATCTTAACTGATCCTCGTCCGCTTGTATTCTCCTCATCAGTTTCACATCATCAGCGAACAGTGACACTTCTTAATTTCTTCCTTCCATCATGTCATTCACATATAAGAAACAGCACCGGACCTAGAACTGACCTTTGTGGAACCCCACTCGACACATGCTCCCACTCTGACACTACATCACGTACCAACACTCGTTGTTTCCTTCCTGTTAGGTATTCCCTGATCCATTGCAGTACTTTCCCTATTATTCCTGCCTGCTCCTCTAATTTTTGCACCAGTCTTTTGTGTGGTACTGTATCAAAAGCCTTCTTACAGTCCAAAAAGATGCAATCTACCCATCCCTCTCTCTCCTGTCTTACTTCTGTTACCTTATCGTAGAACTCAAGTAGATTTGTGACACAGGATTTCCCATCTCTGAAGCCGTGCTGATTGTCATGTATGAGCCCAATCTTTTCAATATGTTCCACGACTCTTCTCCTGATGATCTTTTCCATTACTTTACATACTATACAAGTCAGAGACACTGGTCGATAGTTTAACGCTTCCTGTCTGTGTTCCTTCTTAAAAACTGGAACTACATTTGCTGTCTTCCACGTCTCAGGCAATTGTCCAGTTTCGATAGATTTATTGAAGATTGCTGCTAGCGGCACACACACTTCCTCTGCTCCTTCTCTCAGTATCCAAGGAGATATGTTATCTGGGTCCACTGCCTTTGAGGTATCTAGTTCACCTAGCAGTTTCATCACCTCTACCTTGGTGATGTGTATTGCGACCAGCACCTGCTGGAGCACCCTACCTCCACGATTTGCTGGAAGCATCCTTGTCTCTACCGTAAATACTTCTCTAAATCTTGTGTTTAGTTCTTCACATACTTCCTGGTCATTCTTTGTGAGCTCCCCAACTTCTTTCCTCAGCCTGATTACCTGGTCCTTGACTGTTGTTTTTCTCCTAATGTGACTGTATAACAACTTTGGTTCAGATTTTGCTTTTGATGCTATGTCGTTCTCGTATTGCCTCTGGGCCTCTCTCCTAATCCCAGCATATTCATTTCTGGTTCTTCTGCTCAACTTCTTGTTTTCTTGAGTCCTTTGCCTTCTATACCTTTTCCATGCTCTAGCACACTTGGCTTTAGCCTCTTTACACCTCCAGTTAAACCATGGGCTCACTCTGGTCGTACTATATTTTCTGTTACCCTTTGGTATGAACTTTTCCTCTGCCTCCCTGCACTTAGTGGTCACTAGGTCCATCATTTCATTTACTGTCTTTCCCTCTAGTTCTCTTTCCCACTGCACTTCATGCAGGAAACTTCTCATTACTATATAGTCCCCTTTTTTGAACTTCGGCTTCTCTCGTTGTTCCTGCGCTGCTACATTCTCCATTTGCAACTCTACGAGGTATTCAAAACTCAGGACATCATGATCACTAGAGCCAAGGGGTCTTTCGTGTGTGATATCCCCTTTGTCTGAACTATTCAAGGTGAATATGAGATCCAGCCTCGCTGCAACATCCTCTCCTCTCTCTCTGGTTGTATCCCTAACATGTTGGTGCATGAAGTTCTCCAATACAGTCTCCAACATCTTAGCCCCCCATGTTTCTGGGCCCCCATGTGGCTCTAGGTTTTCCCAGTCAATCTCTTTATGATTGAAATCCCCCATTATGAGTAATTTTGTCCTACCCATATGAGCCCTCCTGGCCACTTCAGCTAGTGTACCCACCATTGCCCTATTGTGCACATTATACTCTTGTCTTGTCCTCCTGCTGTTCAGTGGTGGGTTATACATCACTGCTATCATCACCTTTGGACCCCCAGTCTGAAGTGTTCCAACAATGAAGTCTTCTGTTTCCCTTCTGTCCATTCCTCCCACTTCCTCAAAACTCCACTGGTTTTTAATGTATAGCGCTACTCCTCCCCCTCCTCTGTTCTCTCTGTCTTTCCTCAGGATCTGATATCCAGGTGGAAAGATTGCATCTGCTATCATCTCTGTAAGTTTTGTCTCTGTTAGTGCTATGATGTCATGTGATTCATCAGTGATTCGTTCTTGCCACTCTTCACTCTTATTTGTTATTCCATCTGCATTGGTGTACCATACCTTTAGCTTCCTTTCCATTACTGTATTTTGGGAGATGGGAGAGGAAGGTGCAGGCTGGGGAGGTGGGAGGCAAGGCAGATTATGGGAAGCTGCTGTGATTGTGAAATTAGTGCTTAGGGGGATGGGGGCTATGATGTGTGGTTTGTTTGTGGTTATTGTGTTTGGTTGATATGTGGTGACAGGGGTTGAGGGGTTTCTAAAATTATATGTGTTTGATGTTCCCCTAGAGGCTGATCTTTCCTGTCTGTCGTTGCCTGTCCTGACTCTCTTTCCTTCCACTGGTTTCGTCTTTGCTCTCACTTTCAGTTGTTCCCTTACTTTTCGTGTTCTGTCTTGATTGAGATACACTTGTTGATATTCCTGAGAGTCTTTTAACATTGGCTTCTGTTGTAGTATCCTGTTCCTTACCACTTCTGTCTTGAATGTCAATTTGATTGGTCGATTTTTTTCCCTCGAATACCCCCCAAGTCTCTGAAAACTTTCTACCTGAGGCATGTCTTTCTTTCCTGTTATTGCAATGATGCTCTTAATCTCTGTTTACTCCCAATGCTTTCTTTCATCATAGGTCTTCCCTTCGGCCTCCTGAAGCCCATGAATAATTATTGACCTCTCCCTCTCTTCTTCCCATTTCTTTTCTCTCAATATCTCTGGATCTGATTTAAGCATCTCCTTTGTTGTTTCCCTTATCATCTCCTGGACACTCTGAAGACCTGATAGTACTTCTGCTAATGACTTCTTAGCTCCATTCCCTCCTTCAGTCCCCTCGCTGCCTACTGATGTTCCCATTTCAGTCACCTTACTCCTTTCGGACCTCATCTTTATATCTTGCTTCAGCACATCCATTTCTTCCTCCAGTCTTTGTATCTTTGTCTCAGCTACTACAGCTTGTGACTCCCACTTCTTGCTCTCTGCAGATATCTTCTCTAACATGTTACTGTAAAGCTCATTTAACTTTTTTTGCCATTCTTGATCCATTTTGTTCTTGAGCAGTTCTTCCCATTCTTCCTTTTCAGACCAACCTTCCTCAGTTCCCTTCCCTTTACGTCCTCCCTTTTGAGATCCCATTTTTTATTGTGTTAGGATGCTCTAGCTCCTTCAGCTTTGTGTAAAAATGTGTGTTGTGGAGGGGAGGGATTTATGGTCTAATGTGTTAGGTTAGGTTTGTCTAAGTACGTGTATATGTGAGTGTATGTGAGTGTGTGTGTGTGTGTGTGTGTGTGTGTGTGTGTGTACTTACCTAGTTGTACTCACCTAGTTGTGGTTGCAGGGGTCGAGTCATAGCTCCTGGCCCCGCCTCTTCACTGGCCTCTACTGGGTCACTCTCCCTGCGTCATGAGCTTTATCATACCTCTGCTTAAAGCTATGTATTGAGCCTGCCTCGACTACATCGCTTCCTAAACTATTCCACTTCCCGACCACTATGTGACTGAAGAAATACTTCCTAATATCTCTGTGATTCATCTGAGTCTTCAGCTTCCAACTGTATCCCCTTGTTGCTGTGTCCTATTTCTGGAACATTCTGTCTCTGTCCACTTTGTCAATTCCTCTCAGTATCTTATATATGTGTGTGTGTGTGTGCGTGCGTGCGCGCGCGTCTCAGTCTTTGAAAAAAGGGGAGGGGTCACTTTAACACGCTAGACCACGCTACTCTTTTGAAGATTATAGAAATATTTCACACCCTATTCCACATTAACATTTACTAATATTTAATACTATAATAATTACTGGTGTACACGTGTGTTAGTGTGTGCGTGCTCATTTACTAGCTTGTCGTTCTTTAAGAACAAAGGGACGGGGGGAGGGTTCGCTAGGCTACACACCGCTTCTGAAGATTTTAAATCACTTACTAAATATTGTCAAGGTTACTCCTATCTATCTGCTGGCACTAAAAGTTAGGGAGAGAGTGATGGTATAGCATACAACCAGCAGGGCGAGACACTCACACTTTAGACATCAACAAAAAATTGCTGCCACATAGACAAGTGACGTCGTCTGCACAACAATGGAGGCTAAATATTCTCTTCTCTCCTGAATGATATTATGGAAACCAATGTTTTCTTTTGGAGTCGCTGGAGTTGTTTTATAAGAGATTTTTGCTTGACTTTGTGTTCACCTTCTTGGCTGTAGTAGTCAGGATGCACCGCTGACCTGACCTGTGGGTTTATACTGGAAACTTCTTGCTCTAAACCCCTTGGGCAGGAAATCCTAATATCTTAGCAGTTAGACTAGACACTGTTCTTGTCTTAACTTAGAGTGATTGCTGAAATAATTGTGTTTGAAGATTTCTGTAAACAGTGAGCTGGTTCTTATTTTCTTGCTAGAGCTCCTTGTCTTTCCCACTGGTATTTGTTGTCCTTCTGGTTAATGTTCTTTCTCAAGAATGTATGTTCTTTCTTTGTTACCACTTTCCGATGTATGTTTTTTCCATAACTTAGCTTCTCTTTGTTTCCTTCTTTATTTGCGTGTCTGAGGTGCATATTTTCTCTTTGTTTGCTGCCTTTTCCAGTGTATGTTTTCGTATTTGCTGTCTTCTTCAGTGTATGTTTTCGTATTTGCTGTCTTCTTCAGTGTATATTCCCTTACTTGTTCTTTCTTTCCTTGTTGCTTTATTTTGGTATATGTTCTGTTTCGGTGCCTTCGTTCCTCTATTAGTTTTTCTTCTCTACGAGTTTTAAGTGATTATGTGATTATTAATTTCCATGTAAACAGTAAACATATTTGTGCAAAACATCGTTATTATTCGGATAAATATTACTATTCCTGTTTTATCAAATCCATAAACTAGTGAAAAGAAGTGAATTTTTCTTGTCTGTAACTTTTTTCAGGTGTTTGTCTTCAACAAGCACAGCTTTCAGGTGTTTGTCTAAAGCAAGCAATGCTTTCAGGTGTTTGTCTAAAACAAGAACAGTTTACAGGTGTTTGTCTACAACAAGTACAGCTTTCAGGTGTTTGTGTACAACAAGCACAGCTTTCAGGTGTTTGTCTACAACAAACACAGCTTTCAGGTGTTTGTCTACAAACACAGCTTTCAGGTGTTTGTCTACAATAAGCACAGTTTTCAGGTGTTTGTCTACAACAAGTACAGCTTTCAGGTGTTCGTGTACAACAAGCACAGCTTTCAGGTGTTTGTCTACAACAAGCACATCTTTCAGGTGTTTGTCTACAAACACAGCTTTCAGGTGTTTGTCTACAATAAGCACACTTTTCAGGTGTTTGTCTACAACAAGCACAGTTTTCAGGTGTTTGTCTACAAGCACAGCTTTCAGGTGTTTGTCTACAACAAGCACAATTTTCAAGTGTTTGTCTACAACAAGCACAGCTTTCAGGTGTTTGTCTACAACAAACACAGTTTTCAGGTGTTTGTCTACAACAAGCACAGCTTTCAGGTGTTTGTCTACAACAAACACAGTTTTCAGGTGTTTGTCTACAACAAGCACAGTTTTCAGGTGTTTGTCTACAACAAGCACAGTTTTCAGGTGTTTGTCTAAAACAAGCACAACTTTCAGGTGTTTGCCTACAACAAGCACAGTTTTCAGGTGTTTGTCTACAACAAGCACAGCTTTGTAAGCAGACACAAGCAGGTCACACATATATCACGTTGTGTTTTGATTTTGCGTTTCAATTTTTTTTTTTTGTAATTAACTTGAGCAATAATATCAAACTGAGAAAAACAGATGATATTAATATATACATATTAATCTGAAATGCATAAATATATTTCACATATTAAATATAAAATATATTCATAATTATTTATAATAATGCTTTTATTACCCTGATAGGATAAACTTTATTTCCATTTCTTATTGTATTATTTATGTTTCGCATAAGTTTTATAAGTGTTAATTAACATTTGGTAATTGTTATGCTTGATAATTAGTGTTAAAGTTGACAGTAGTTATTGCACTTACAACTTCCTCCTGGAGTTCACTCAACTCCTTAAGTAATCTATTTGCATAGAAATATTTTCTACACTCATTTTTTTCATTGATTCTTTTGCAGTTTAAGGTTGGCACGGTTCTCGATGCTGCATTATAAATCTAAACTACTTTATACATTAGATGATGTTCATTAATGGAAGTTCACCTGAGACATTAACAAGGAGACGTGTCGGCCAGGCTCTAAGATGCTCTCATAAAATTATTTTGTCACTAAATCAGGTCTCCCGAATTGGTAATTTTTTTTGGAGAGTTTTATGTTTGTGATGGTCAATGATTTTTGTGTCATTAAAGACTTATCTCATTATGAAGGTCTTTTAAATACTGTAACATATATTTATTGAAAGGTACATAATTATGCTTTTGAATGTGTTAAAGATATTGTAACCACAGTGACTAACACAGTTGGGAAGCTGTTCTTAATACTAAAGTATCTAGAGAACGTATAACGTGTAATCACTTTCACCTATTTTTGGTTGCAAGGGTCGAATCACAGCCCCTCAAGCTGGCTCTTCGCTGAGGCCCCTCCTCTTTGCTGTGTGTGTTGTGCGTGTACTCACCTAGTTCTCACCTAGTTGTGGTTGCAGGGGTCGAGACATAGCTCCTGGCCCCGCCTCTTCACTGGCCGCTACTGGGTCACTCTCCCTGCGCCATGAGCTTTATCATACCTCTTCTTAAAGCTGTGTATTGAACCTGCCTCCACTACATCGCTTCCCAAGCTATTCCACTTCCTGACCACTCTGTGACTGAAGAAATACTTCCTAACATCCCTGTGATTCATCTGAGTCTTCAACTTCCAACTGTGTCCCCTTGTTGCTGTGTCCCATCTCTGGAACATTCTGCCTCTGTCAACCTTGTCAATTCCTCTCAGTATTTTATATGTCGTTATCATGCCCCCCCTATCTCTCCTGTCCTCCAGTGTCGTCAGGTCGATTTCCCTTAACCTCTCCTCGTAGGACATACCCCTTAGCTCCGGGACTAGTCTTGTTGCAAACCTTTGCACGTTCTCTAGCTTCTTTACGTGCTTGGCTAGATGTGGGTTCCAAACTGGTGCTGCATACTCCAATATGGGCCTAACGTACACAGTGTACAGGGTCCTGAACGATTCTTTATTAAGATGTCGGAATGCTGTTCTTAGGTTTGCTAGGCGCCCGTATGCTGCAGCAGTTATTTGGTTGATGTGCGCCTCAGGAGATGTGCCTGGTGTTATACTCACCCCAAGATCTTTTCCTTGATTGAGGTTTGTAGTCTCTGGCCCCTAGACTGTACTCCGTCTGCGGTCTTCTTTGCCCTTCCCCAATCTTCATGACTTTGCACTTGGTTGGGTTGAACTCCAGGAGCCAATTGCTGGACCAGGCTTGCAGCCTGTCCAGATCCCTTTGTAGTTCTGCCTGGTCCTCGTCCGATTGAATTCTTCTCATCAACTTCACATCATCTGCAAACAGGGACACTTCGGAGTCTATTCCTTCCGTCATGTCGTTCACAAATACCAGAAACAGCACCGGTCCTAGGACTGCCCCTGTGGAACCCTACTCGTCACCGGCGCCCACCTGACACCTCGCCACGGACCATGACTCGCTGCTGTCTTCCTGACAGGTATTCCCTGATTCATTGTAGTGCCTTCCTGTTATCCCTGCCTGGTCCTCAGCTTCGCATACACTCCTGTGTGGACTGTGTCAAACGCCTTCTTACAGTCCAAGAATATGCAATCTACCCACCCCTCTCTCTCTTGTCTTACTGCTGTCACCCTGTCATAGAACTCCAGTAGGTTTGTGTGTGTGTGTGTGTGTATGTGTGTGTGTGTGTGTGTGTGTGTGTGTGTGTTTTGTGTTTTGTGTGTGTTATGTTTAATCCAAATTATAATTAATTAATTATTATTTGCGACCACTGTCAGCCTCAGAGTTTTCTCTGAGTTACCAGACCTTGCCACGTGGAGGCCAGTGGTTCGTCTTTAAGGTCTACCTTCCCCCTCGCCTTCCCCAGGTTCATATGTCCAGGAATCCATCCGTGGGCCCCCGGATGTCTCACCTTCCTCACTTCCCTAAGGTCAGCCTCGCCTCTCTGTATTCTCACCTCTGCCTTCCAGCCTCAGACATCCCCAGGTTCATGTATCCAGGAATCCATCCGTCCGCCTCCGGATATTTTCAATTCCTCACTTCCTCAAGGTCAGCCTCACCAACCTCTATTTTTGCCTTCCCAGGTTCATTTTCAGGAATCCATCTTTCCTCCCAGATCTCGTCCCACTTCCCAAGGTCAGCCTCAACAACAACCATCCTCAAGTTCATGTATCCAGGAATCAATCCGTTCGCTCCCGGATGTCTCCCCTTCCCCACTTACCTAAGGTCGGCGGTGCCTTTTCCGGATCAGTGTCTCCAGGAGTCCACTTGTGTCACCTCAGGTGGACTCCCTTCCCCACTTTCCCAAAGTCAGCGGTATTCTTGCCTTCCCAAGGTTCATGTATCCAGGAATCCATCCGTCTACCGCCGGATGTCTCCCATTTCCCATTTACGCAAGGTCAGCCTCAACAGCTGGTATTCATGCCTTCCCCAGGTTCATGTATCCAGGAATCCATCCGTTCGCTCCCAGATGTCTTCCCTTCCCCACTTACCCAAGGTCAGCCTCAACAACAACCTTCCCCAAGTTCATGTATCCAGGAATCCATCCGTTCGCTCCCGGATGTATCCCCTTCCCCATTTACCTAAGGTCAGCGGTGCCTTCCCCGGATCAGTGTCTCCAGGAGTCCACTTGTGTCACCTCAGGTGGACTCCTTCCCCACTTCCCCAGAGTCAGCGGTTACCACCCCAAGTGACCTTGCTGGGTGGAAACTTGGTCTTGTCTAGCTGGTCTACGGTAGAGATTGTCCAGGTGAATGGAATTACTGGAGGTGACACACAGAAAACTGCGTCCAGTAATTACACCCACCAAGACAGCCACGACCGTACACCAGCTAGACGAGACCAAGCTGCCACACAGCTCACCCACCCAGGAGAGGCTAATTAAGAAAATTTTGGAAATCCTTTTATGTTACACTATGAATTTATACTTAGTACGAGTTTTGTTTTGTTTATTTAGCAGTTTAAAAGTATTTGTGACGTTTTATTTTTGTATTGATGTTATTGTCCACCTTAAAACGTATTAATAACACGCTTTTATTTTATTAAATTATTCACTTTAGCATGTCACTCAAAAACTAATAACACACAACCCAGGTATTACAAATTCACACACATGCAAACAACAATGCACTCAATTCTCTCTCACTCTAACATGTATGAGGTCACTTATACATACGCACACACATCTCACTCCGAACACCTGCCATAAACATTCATGGACACATACATGTGTACACATTCTCATAGACACACCTGTACTCACCCACATGGGGTTAAAATTAAACAATTTAGTAGAGGCAATTTTAGGAAAATAAGGAAATATTTATGTTCTTCAATATTCAGAATATATAAGACAAAGAATGTTGGTTTACAGTATTTTGACAACATTCTTTGTGAAACATGTGAATATATAAAGATGGGACACGTTTGTGACACTTGTGGAGGACTGTGTGTCAAGTGTAAATGTTTTTATGTATGAATGAATGTAATGCTTACGTGTTATCGTGTATGGGTGCCATGTGTACATGTATGTTCATGAATGTCATGTGTACATATTATTATGTATGAATGAGTATAATGTTTAGGCATTGTGTATGAGTGTCATGTGTATTTTGTATGGATGAGTGTCATGTGTACGTATTATTATGTATGGCTTAGTGAAATGTTTAGGCATTGTTAACTTGTGGTTAAGACGAAGATATTCTTATAAATCATTTTAATAAACATTTTGTTTAATTATAATTAATTATTAAATAAGTCAGTTTTCACACAAACACTTCTTTCACCTCTTCATTAATGACGTCAAAAACATTCACCATCACAGATGCAAAACAAAAACTCTCGGTGATGAAAATAAAAACTGTCAACTTAGATGATTCGATCTCTTGACAATAAGAATTTTGGTGGTGGCTGCCACAACCTGGCCAGTACCACTGTGTGCTACTGTGTCCCATACTGTTATGTACTGTGATGTATGAATGCACCACTGAATGTTGTGGTGCACTATGTTGCAGAGATATATAGCACAAAGCTGGTAGTTACTAAAAAACACACAATTGTAGAAGTGAACTATTAAATGAAGAAGCTTGTTTCACAGGTGAAAGTTCCTCTCTGCTTTATACACATCACAACGTTGTGTTGTGATGTGTATAAAGTCTGTCTGCTACACCAAAGTTAATAACACTGTATGTAACCTGTTTGGTAAATACCTGATACAAGACTTATGGGCAAAAATCTTTTCTTAGGATTCTGTTGGTAGAATACTACTGGAAGAATTGTTACCAGGAGACTATTGGTAAAAACGTCTGGTAGGTTTCTGCTGGAAATAGAGTGTTGGCAGGACTCTGTTGGTAAATAACTTTAGGTAGCGGTTCGTGTGTTACGTATAAGATGAATCAAGTCAGCTGGTATTATACGTCTGCGTGATCGTGGTGTCTCCACCCAGACTGTCCTTTCAACGAATTTCTTTCAGTTTCTTCCTGGTGGGAAAGAGAATTTTGTGTCTTTCTGTCACTTCACAGTTGTAATCGGTGCAGATGCTTCCTCTAATAAATAATGATGAACGATTTATGTGAGCAAACTGAATCTGAATCCACCAAGATGCACTTCTTCAACCGAGTGAAGATTAAACCTATAAACGGGACAATCAACGACTCGTCAACACTAGCACTAGCAGCTGCCATTAGTGGCGTGCTGAAAGTAAAGTGTAACGCGACTCTACCGCTCACCGAGGCTTACATTGTCGTCTGCACAGACGACACCGAGGCCGAGAAAATCCCCACCAATGCAGCTACTACTACCCTTCACCAACGTGGATTCCAAGTAATACCCTTCCCCAGCTCTGAGGACTAAAAGAACAGTGTTCCTCAAGCGGCTGGACAAGCTCATTACTTCTCAGTCTACAGAGGATATCAAATCTTCCATCTCCATCAAAACCTGAACACATGGGCCAAGGTGGAAAACATCACTAGAATACCAAATGCGTCCTCCATGTTGAAAGTCACTCTCACTGACGTCACCATGGCAGAAAAAGCATTAGATGAGGGACTAGCTATACACTACTTCTTCATTAACACGTCCAACATAGAAGCAGAAAGATTCACAATCGTCCGACAATGCTACAACTGCTATTCATACCTACATACCACCAGAGACTGCACCAACAGAGACAAGAAGTTTTGCACAAACTGCGGTACTGAGGGCCACGATTTCAAGTCCTGCACACCACCACCACTCAACCCAAGTGTCTCAACTGCAAGAACGATCATCACACCCTTGCTGCTCGTTGCCCCACACGTCGTGAGGTACACAAGGAAGCAAACCAGAAAAAGTCACAGCAAAAGTCCCCCACCTATGCTGCTGTTGCCAAGATCCAGGCAGACACCACCAAACTCCTCAAAGCTTCACTACCATCCACCAACACAGTCGTCTCTCCACCAACAAATGATACCACCAAGATCCAGTACTGTATGATATATGCCCACATGGCCAACATGGCGAATCCTGGTTCTTTCAATACCATCATCAACGAGTTATTTGAACTAAACAACATGCCTAAGTTCAACTCCCCAGACTCTCCACCGTCTGCAGACATTATAAAATGCACCAGGGAACCATTGAACATCACCACCACCACCACTGCCGCCACCATCGCCTGCCAGTGACGTCACCACAATTCTGACCAATGAACTGCCTCCATCCAGCCAGAATACCAACCAGCCAACACCTTCATCCCACAAGCAACCACATCTATCTCTGCACCAGCCAAGAAAGCGAAAGATACTGCTAAAACCACCACAGAAGAACAACAACATCAACACACAACCTTCCACAACCTAACCTTCTACACAGCTGACATACATGGTGATGACCTGCCCTTGGCAGAAGTCCACACTCGGCTTCAGAATGGAAAGATCAAATACACTATTGATGACGAACGTATCCACTGGACACTCACTTAGGTACTAAACTCAGTTAAAGAAGCACTAGAAACCCCACAATACGCAAACACGAATGTCATCATAGAAGTCTTGAACAGATCCACGTTCAGAAAGCTTACAAACGGAACTCAGTCTGACGACACTCAATTTAGACGCCTCACCATCAGCCATTAGCTCTATCACGTAACCTGAGCCTCCTGACACCTGAAGCCCAGCCAGCCATGAGTCAAGATCCATCTCCCAGTCACATGCCAGCCAGCAAGCGAGCACTGCAGACGTCCTGCTCTCTCCACTCTGCCCTCTCTACATCGCCCCACAGCTCCATGCAGCTGGGTTTAGCCCTGGCTCTTCATCTACGACTCAAGATCTTCCTCTTACCGACTATTCTTCGTCTGTCCACACTTCCCACTCACCCACATGTGGGTCTTACCTGAGAGTATTGTCTGTCTGTGAGCAAACACAGTAGAGGGTGATCATTGTCATTCCATGACTGTGTCCTCTTTGGTTCCCAGACAGTACTTGATGAACAGAAATCTGGCGAACCTCGACTACAACGACTAATACATTAGAAAATATAAAGGAATGGCTCCAAGCCCAGCTTGACACCAACTGCTAATGAAATGGTGACCAATAGAAAATTCACTGTGCTGGACAAACTGGAGTTGGGAGGAAGTGATATTGTTCCACACAGGACACCAGAATTAAACAACAGAGAAAAAAATACTTGAAATTAAAAGCCTCAGAACTATATGATTTCCTGGAACGACTGATGTTATTTGATGTGGGGATATGTGGAGACACGTTTAGGAACAAATAATAGTGAGAGGAAGGTCAAAGGATGATTTTGAAAAATACATTGCCTTAATTAAGAAATACAAGAAGAAAAAAAGAGTTAACTGTATTACGATGTTAATAACTTTACACCTATTTAGATAACTTGACTGAAGAGAGATTACTGGACTTATGTAAGTCAGATTACGAAGTACATTTTATTGTCCTCAATGATAACACTTTGTAACAAAATTTCACTTTTGTCGTGTTCCTGGGAAATAAACATCATTTCTCAATTTAAAAAAAAAAACAATTTTGATCCCAGAACTTTGTTTTTGTGGTCAGGACACTTCTGGAACACTTTCAAGAAAGACTGATGTAAAACTATTATGTTCTAGGGTTTTGTTTAGCGCAAACGAGTAACCAACATGTGTGGGAAGGGCCAGTTTAAGCAGACGTCATCGTGAGTATCCACTGGAGATTACAGAGTCGTGACAATCTTCTGCATCAGGCTGTTGCTTCTGTATCAGTGGAAAAAGGGAGTGTGCATGTTGGGAGTTGAGTAGTTAGTGGATGCGGTGTTGAGGGATCCCTCCAGTGGAGGTCTTGGGACACGGAAGTCTAGGGGGTTTTTGGTAAAGGAAATGTTTTTATGAACTTGTTGGGGTCCGACTACGTTTGTCACGGGAGTTTTTGTGTCTTGTGTGACACTGGTAATGTCTTGTTGTGTCTTGTGTGACACTGGTAATGTCCTGTTGTGTCTTGTGTGACACCGGTAATGTCCTGTTGTGTCTTGTGTGACACTGGTAATGTTCTTTTGTATCTTGTGTGACACTGGTAATGTCCCGTTGTGTCTTGTGTGACACCGGTAATGTCCTGTTGTGTCTTGTGTGACACCGGTAATGTCCTGTTGTGTCTTGTGTGACACCGGTAATGTCCTGTTGTGTCTTGTGTGACACTGGTAATGTCCTGTTGTGTCTTGTGTGTCACTGGTAATGTCCTGTTGTGTCTTGTGTGACACTGGTAATGTCCTGTTGTGTCTTGTGTGACACTGGTAATGTCCTGTTGTGTCTTGTGTGACACTGGTAATGTCCTGTTGTGTCTTGTGTGACACTGGTAATGTCCTGTTGTGTCTTGTGTGACACTGGTAATGTCTTGTTGTGTCTTGTGTGACACTGGTAATGTTCTTTTGTGTCTTGTGTGACACTGGTAATGTCCTGTTGTGTCTTGTGTGACACTGGTAATGTCCTGTTGTGTCTTGTGTGACACTGGTAATGTCCTGTTGTGTCTTGTGTGACACTGGTAATGTCCTGTTGTGTCTTGTGTGACACTGGTAATGTTCTTTTGTGTCTTGTGTGACACTGGTAATGTCCTGTTGTGTCTTGTGTGACACTGGTAATGTCCTGTTGTGTCTTGTGTGACACTGGTATATGTCGTGTGACATTAAAGTCTAGTCGTGTAAATATAACAATGCATATTGTTTAACTTATAGTACAAATATTATGCTTATATTAATGTACAAAGATCATGCTTTTGCTTTTATATTTTAAATGTACAAAGATTGTTCTATTTATATAGAATTTTACAAGTAAAAGAAATATATATATATATAAATTATTGTGTCTGTATTTATTAATACCCCGGACAAATAACCCTTTATTATTTTAAAACGGTATTGCAATGTTGGTTATGAGAGAAGTATCCTTTAGACTAACAGGCCGAGTAATCGGGTTTGCTATAGCTCTCGTAACTAATTTTGTAATATTGTAATAGGCCCCATCACTGAAAAGATACTTGCCAATATGCTTAGGGCTGTCACATCAGACAGGGAGACTGCCCGTCTCCTAGCTGAGTGCACCTCACTCTGGGGACTTCCTCCAAACAGTTCCCATTTCGGCCATGGGAACACGCCTCGACCCTAAGACCCTTCGTATTGCAGTGGCTCTGCGCCTTGCTGCCCCTATTCACACGGAATATACGTGTATTTGCAGCGAGGCGCAAGCCGACCAATATGGTCTACATGGTCTTAACTGTTCCAAAACCAAGGGCTGGCATGCAAGACACAATGAAGTCAACGACATCATAAAGAGAACCCTTGCTACAGCTGGATGCCCAGCCGAGAGAGAGCCTCAATCACTAGCAGCCAACAATGTCCACAACCCAGCAAACCGCCCCAACGGGATCACCATCTATCCTTGGAAGAATGGCAAGCTCTTAGCATGGGACTATACCTGTGTGTCGACACTGGCTGACACCTACATCCATCACAGTGTCGGGCGACAGGGAGGAGCTGCTGACCACAGGGAGGAGAACAAGATCAGCAAGTACAGGGACATAAGTAACAGTATCAATTTGTCCAGTGGGATCAGAGACCTTGGATCATGGGAAAAAAATGCTAGTTTCCTTAAAGAACTGGGTTCCAGACTCATCGACACCACCAGGGACCCAAGGCAGACTTTTATGTTCCAGCGTTCACGTGGGCCCTCCCGGGGAAAGCATGCGTACTGGGCTTGCGTCCCTTCGGGGGAGCTGGGGGGATTCATAATCTTTGAAAGACCATTGTATTTTTGTTCATGTTTTGTTTTTGTCAATGTATTTTGTCTATTAAAAAGCATTCATTTT
>WNWK01026013.1:0-27894 GCA_009830355.1 Cherax destructor
CGGTCTTTGAGACTTTCTTGGAGATTTGTTGTATATGTGTCTGAAATTTGAGGCCACTGTCAAGATGGATTCCTAAGAATTTTCCCTCTGTGAGTTTTGCGATAGGGGACCCGTTTATCGTTATGTTAAGTGGTGCGTTTGTAGCTCTGCCCAAACTGGATAAAATAGGTTTTATCAATATTGAGAGTAAGTTTGTTGGTCATCATCCAGGTAGATATTTTCTGCAATTCAGTATTTGCAGTGTTGGCTAGTGTGTCTGGGCTTGGGTGAGAGAACGTATGTAGTGTCATCTGCAAAAAGTATGGGTTTGAGTAGTTGAGATGCATTTGGTAGGTCGTTAATGTAAATGAGAAAGAGTAGTGGGCCAAGAACACTTCCCTGTGGGACACCTACGGTAATAGTTTGCGCGGTGGAGCTAGCTCCATTTGTGTACACATATTGGTTTCTGTTGCTAAGGTATGATTTTAGGTAGTTTAGGGAGTGTCCTCTTATACCATAGTGCAATAATTTTAAGTGTAACAGATCATGGTCAACTGTATCAAAAGCTTTACGTAAATCAATGAAGATTCCCACTGGGATTTCTTTTTTCTCAAGAGCGGTGTAAATGATTTCTAACATGTGTATAATGGCATCATTTGTATTTTTATTAGGCCTGAATCCAAATTGACAGTGGTTGAGTACGTTGTTGGAGGTGAGGTAGGAATATATTTGTCTATGAATTAATTTTTCAAAGATTTTGGAGAGAAGGGGTAAGTTAGATATCGGCCTGTAGTTATTCAGGTCTGCTTGATCTCCTCCCTTATGTATATTGGGGTGACCCTCGCTATTTTGAGTACAATGTCTAAATAAAGTATTATTATTATTATTATTATTAGAAGGAAGCACTAAACTTGTAGGGGTCATATAATGTCTGGAGAATGGGAAGCATTCATGTTCCATCCAAAGAATGGAGTTAAAGTCCAGTTCCTTGGATCAAGATCCCCTCCCCAGCATTCAGGTACCTCCCTTGAGGGAGCAAAGTGTATGACTACTTAATATGGTACAATTCAAACTAAAATCAATAGCTGAATTCCATTAAGAAGCAGTCTTCAATTTTTACTGCAGTGTCCAGGAACCTGTAATTTACACTATGTATGATCATTATAGTCATGTGTACTGACTAAATACACTTACTAGACTGTCCAAGGAAAACTGTGACAAACATCTAGGAATGTATACACACTATGTAATACTTTATTTAGGCTTCGCATGTTTTTAAGAATGGTCTTCATGTCATACATGTTACGGACATAAAAATTACATTATGTTGATTTAACGTTGGATAACTAATAAAATCAAACAATGTAGTATTTCCACTCGGGTCGGTGGGTGAGAAATAGGGAGAAGCGCTAAGCCTGTAGGGGTCATACAATACTTGGGAAATGGGAGGTAATCAGGTTCGAGCCAAGGAAGGAGAGGAAAAGTCCAGTTCCTTGGATCAAGAGCCCCTCAAAAGCATCAGGGAACCTCCCCAGAGGGGTTCCGTGGGTTATAAACCTTAATTTTATTCTTGATATATACCTTGTCAACACATAATTCGTTTCATTTAAGTTACAGAATAAATTTATGCAAAACGACTGCGTTTATGAAGGTCTTACCGTGAGCGTGGAATAAGAATGGTGATAAAATTTGGGTAACTTAATGTGAGGTTGAGTGTTGCTCTGTCTCAGCTGTTCCACTTAACACATATATACCCATACTTACAGAAACTTGCAAATACATATTTGGAAGCTAAGCCTTGATAAACTATGTATTAAATAGCGAAAAACCTTACTTTTTAGTAACTTTTTATTCACATTGGATAATATTAGATGGTAATTTGATTTTCGTGATAAACAAGGACTGCACTTACAACCTGACTACCATTCCTGACACTGGTATGGAACAAGTGGAGTCTGTTGTCGTTGATTTCAATGGGGTACAAGTAGGTAAGGTTATTCAGGTATACACAAATAGTTATAGATCATCATGCATAGCAGCATATGTGTAAAGGACCCCAATGGAAATAAGTCACTCTGTCTGACTTTTTGGGCTATCCTAGGTTCTCTACACATATATTGCTGTTTGATAATCTATGTAACTGTATTTGTGTATGCCTGAATAAACTTACTTACTAGAACCTAGGATAACCCAAAAAATCAAAGCGACTTATTTCCATTGGGGTCCTTTTAATAACTGCAAGACACCTCTAACACGTGCTTTTAACATCCTATGGAGAGGGAGCATGGACACTGGGGTCGTCCCGCAGTTACTAAAAACAACAGACATAGCCCCACTCCACAAAGGCGGCAGTAAAGCAATAGCAAAGAACTACAGACCAATAGCGCTAACGTCCCAAAAATCTTTGAAAGGGTTCTAAGAAGCAAGATCGCCACTCATCTAGATAACCATCAATTACACAACCCAGGGCAGCATGGGTTTAGAGCAGGTCGCTCCTATCTGTCCCAACTACTGGACCACTACGATAAGGTCCTGGATGCTCTAGAAGACAAACAGAATGCAGATGTTATATACACAGACTTTGCAAAAGCCTTTGATAAGTATGACCATGGTGTAATAGCACACAAAATGCGTGATAAAGGAATAACAGGAAAAGTTGGTAGATGGATCTATAATTTCCTAACAAGTAGAACACAAAGAGTAGTAGTCAACAGAGTAAAGTCTGAGGCGGCTACAGTGAAAAGCTCTGTTCCACAAGGCATAGTACTCGCTCCCATCCTGTTCCTTATCCTCATATCGGACATAGACAGGGATATAAGTCACAGTGCCGTGTCTTCCTTTGCAGATGACACCCGAATCTGCATGACAGTGTCCACCGTTGAAGACATTGCAAGACTCCAAGCAGACATAAACCAAATCTTTAAATGGGCTGCAGAAAACAATATGAAATTCAATGATGAGACATTTCAATTACTCAGATATGGAAAACATGAGGAAATTAAAATCTCATCGGAGTACAAAACAAATTCCAACCACACAATAGAGCGAAAAACTAATGTCAAAGACCTGGGAGTGATCATGTCAGAGGATCTCACCTTCAAGGACCATAACACCGTAGCAATCGCATCTGCTAGAAAAAATGACAGGATGGATAATGAGAACCTTCAAAACCAGGGATGCCAAGCCCATGTTGACACTTTTCAGGTCGCTTGTTCTATCTAGGCTGGAATATTGCTGCACACTAACTGCACCTTTCAAGGCAGGTGAAATTGCTGACCTAGAAAATGTGCAGAGAACCTTCACGGCACGCATAAGTGCGATAAACCACCTCAATTACTTTGTAACTTGTCATGATTGTGACCATCTGAGTTCATTACCTTTGTAACTTGCTCAGCTATCAAACTTTGAGGTCCAGTCCCTGGACCCATTATGTACCTCTGTAATCTTTTGACTACCGCCCACAGGATGGGTATGGGGTGCATAATAAAGATATCAAACTAACTAAAAACTTACTGGGAACGCTTGAAGTTCCTAAACCTGTACTCCCTTGAACGCAGGCGGGAGAGATACATTATTATATACACGTGAAAAATTATCGAGGGATTAGTACCAAACTTGCACACGAGAGTCACTCCCTACGAAAGCAAAAGACTCGGCAGGCGATGTAACATCCCCACAATGAAAAGCAGGGGTGCCACTAGCACGTTGAGAGACAACACAATAAGTGTCAGGGGCCCAAGACTGTTCAACTGCCTCCCAGCATACATCAGGGGGATTACCAACAAACCCCTGGCTGTCTTCAAGCAGGCACTGGACAGGCACCTAAAGTCGGTATCTGACCAGCCAGGCTGTTGTTCGTACGTTGGACTGCGTGCGGCCAGCAGTAACAGCCTGGTTGATCAGGCTCTGATTCAACATGAGGCCTGGTCACAGACCGGGCCGGGGGCGTTGACCCCTGGAACTCTCTCCAGGTAAAGGAGCACTATAAAGGAGGCTTGGTCACAGACCGGGCCGTGGGGGCGTTGACCCCTGGAATTCTCTCCAGGTCCAGGTTATATTATAAAGGAGATAATATCTTATTATTATACAATAAAGGAGATAATATCTTATTATTATACTATAAAGGAGATAATATCTTATTATTATGCTATAAAAAGATAATATCTTAATATTATACTATAAAAGAGATAATATCTAAATATTATACTATAAAAGAGTTAATATCTTATTATACTATAAAGGAGATAATATATTATTATACTATAAAGGAGATAATATCTTATTATTATATTATAAAGGAGATAATATCTTATTATTATACTATAAAGGAGATATACTAGGAATAAGGTAAAATGAGTTATTTATATTTGCATAACTGCAGATATTCAGGAATCATCTACAAGAGATATTAAACCATTGAAATGTTTCTGGGTATGCCCGAATGAGAACCAACTGTGGAAAAAAATCACATTGGTATTAAAAGACGGAAACGTCTAAACAGCCTTCACAGAAAACCTGACAGCATTCTATAACAGATGGGAAAATAAAAGGATTGGGCCAGATGGTGCTATCGCCCCTGGTGCAGATGCTGTCTTGGTAGACAGATTTAGATTAGATTTTGCCACCGAAGTGGCTAGTTTATTGTGCACCCCATTTCCATCCTGTGGACGGTAGCGCAAGAGCATATGGATACACAAAAGGCCTAGGAACTAGGCTCCAAAAGGGTTAACAGGTGTGCATATGGATTTATATCTACAGTTCACTTATGTGTTACAAGCAAATTTAGGAAATTGGCTTAGTATATCTGGTATCTTATTTTCATTATTAAGATATCTTGACATGTCACATAAGTTATTATACTGTCTATCTCTGTATTCCTCAATAAGTGGAGAATTAAGCACATAGTGTTCAAGACAGTGACCATATGCCTGATCACAATTTGCATTTGGTTTGATCATCATCTGTATCTCCCAAACTGCCAGAAGTACTTGTAACCAAGCCTAAGCCTGGCCATTACAACATCAGTCAGTCTGTTCACATTGCAAGTTGCTCCATAAACATACTTATCTACATTCATGTTATCATAGTGGGTTCAGACATGTATGCGCGGGGCCCCAGACCAACAAAATGTGATCAGTCACTAGGGAACCTTCACCAAATTCAACTTCAAAAACAAAAACATGAGGTGGGACCAAGTCAACCAGGTCCTAAATGATATAAACTGGGAAGATATTCTAAGCAACACGGATCCAAACCTATGTCTAGAACAAATTAACTCTGTGGCACTCGAGGTTTGCTAAAGGCATATTCCTTTAAGGAAAAGGAAGAGAAGATGTAAACTAGAAAGAGAAAGGCGCTCTCTATACAGGCAAAGGCAAAGAATAACAGAGCGGCTAAAAGAGGCCAATATATCTGTAATACGAAGGGAGGCACTGGTCAGAGAAGTAGCAAACATCGAACTTAAGCTAGAGGACTCTTATAAGAGTCAAGAAACGCGGAAAGAACTAAAAGCCATAAATAAAATTGAAAGAAACCCAAAATATTTATTTTCTTGTGCCAAATCTAAATCGAAAACAACATCCAGTATTGGGCCTCTACTTAGACGAGATGGGTCCTACACAGATGACAGCAAGGAAATGAGTGAGCTACTCAAGTCCCAATATGACTCGGTTTTTAGCGAGCCGCTAACCAGACTGAGAGTCGAAGACCTCAATTATTTTTTTATGAGCGAGACACAGAATTTGGTAGACTCAAACCTATCTGATATTATCCTGACGCCAAATCATTTCGAAAAGGCTATAAATGACATGCCCATGCAATCTGCCCCAGGCCCAAACTCATGGAACCCCTTGTTCATCAAGAACTGCAAGAAACCCCTATCATGTGACTTTGACATCTTATGGAGAAGGAGTATGGACACAGGGGTCGTCTCACAGCTGCTAAAAACAAAAGACATAGCCACACTCTACAAAGGTGGCAGTAAAACAATAACAAAGAACTACAGACCGATAGTACTAACATCCCATATCATAAAAATCTTTGAAAGGGTTCTAAGAAGCAAGATCGCCACTCATCTAGATACCCATCAGTTACACAACAAAGGGCAACATGGATTTAGAGCAGGTCGCTCCTGCCTATTCCAACTACTGGACCACTATGACAAGGTCCTGGATGCTCTAGAAGACAAACAAAATGTCGATGTAGTATACACAGACTTAGCAAAAGCCTTTAACTTAGCAAAATGCGTGATAACGGAATAACAGGAAAAGTTGGTAAATGGATCTATAATTTTCTAACAAATAGAACACAAAGAGTAGTAGTAAACAGAGTAAAGTCTGAGGCGACTACTGTGAAAAGCTCTGTTCCACAAGGCACAGTACTCGCTCCCATCTCGTTCCTCATCTTCATATCTGACACAGACAGAGTTGTAAGCAACAGCACCGTGTCTTCTTTTGCAGATGACACCCGAATTTGAATGACAGTGTCCTCCATTAAAGACACTGCAAGACTCCAAGCGGACATCAACCAAATCTTTAAATGGGCCACAGAAAACAATATGAAGTTAAATGATGAGAAATTTCAATTACTCCGATATGGAAAACGTGAGGAAATTAATACAATATCGGAGTATAACGCAAATTCCAACATCACAATAGAGCGAAAAACTAATGTAAAAAACCTGGGAGTGATAATGTCAGAGGATCTCACTTTCAAAGACCACAACATTGTATCAATCGCATCTGCTAGAAAAATTACAGGATGGATAATGAGAACCTTCAAAACTAGGGATGCCAAGCCCATGATGACAATTTTCAAGTTGCTTGTTCTATCTAGGCTGGAATATTGCTGCACACTACAGCACCTTTCAAGACAGGTGAAATTGCTGACCTAGAAAATGTACAGAGAACCTTCACGATACACATAACTGTGATAAAACACCTCAATTACTGGGAACACTTGAAGTTCCTCAACCTGTACTCCCTAGAACACAGGCGGGAGAAATACATGATTATTTACACTCAGAAAATCCTAGAGGGATTAGTACCAAATTTGCACATGAAAATCACTCCCTATGAAAGCAAAATACTCGGCAGATGATGCAATATCCCCCAATGAAAAGCAGGGGCGCTGCTAACAAGATAAAGATACAACACAATAAGTGTGAGGGGCCCAAGCATACCTAAGGGGGATTACCAATAGACCCCTGGCTGTCTTCAAGAAGGCGCTGGACAGGCACGTAAAGTCAGTACCTGACCAGCCGGGCTGTGGTTCTTACGTCTGGTTGCGTGCGGCCAACAGTAACAGACTGGTTGATCAGGCTCTGATCCTCCATGAGGCCTGGTCACAGACCGGGCGGCGGGGGCGTTGACCCCCGAAACCCTCTCCAGGTATACTCCAGATATGTGTTAGCTAAAAAAATAAAAAATCATTCTCCTCCTTTTCTGTCGCTACATTCATTAGGTACCTTTTGGCTCTTTTCTTGAACTGGCTCATGCTATGACTGGCTTTGACATGTGCAGGCAGTCTGTTCCATTCCTTTATTGCTGTACAATAAAAGGTGTTTGAAGCCTGGCCACTGACTGTGGGTACTACAAAGTTGTGCTCTCTGCCCCTAGTACTATGACTGCTTTGGTTCCCAGCCTTGACAAAATTGGCAGCAAGATATTCTGGACACTGTTTGTGAGCAATTTTATAAACTTGATTTAACTTCAGTTGTTTTACTCTGCCTTCAACATTCAGCATATCCAATTGTTGTAATTCATCCTGGCCTACATGTTCTCTTGGACCCAGGTCCAGGATGAATCCTACCATTTTGTTCTGGATGATTTGCAGTCTATCTCTCAGTTTTTTTTTCTTTTTTGTCAAGGCAGAGTACCATGAAGAGCAAACGTAGCCCATATGACCCTAGACATAGGGTCTCATTTGTGGTTGCAGTGGTTGAGTCTCTACTGGCCCCATCTCTCCAGTCGCCGCTACCGAGTTCACTCTCTCTTGACTGCGTGAGCCATATCACACCTATTCTTAAATCTATGTATGGTTTCTGTCTCTACCACGTCGTTGTCTAGGTCGTTCCACAATCCTCTTCCTAACCACTTTAAGGCTGAAGATGTATTTCATGACATCCCTGTGACTCATCCATGTGCTTAGCTTCCGGCAGTGCCTTAGTATTCCTGAGACCCGTCTCTCAAATAGATTCGTTCTGTCATCTCAGTATTTTGTACACTGTAATCATATCACCCCTCGTTCTTCTGTCCTCTAGTGTCATCAGGTTTAGCTTCTCGTAGCTCATACCCCTCAGCTGTAGGACTAGCTCTGTAGCAAACCTCTGCACTTTTTCCAGCTTCTTTACATGCTTTATCAGATGAGCGTTCCGTACTGGCAGTGCATCCTCCAAGATGAGCCTGACATATGCCGTGTATAGGGTTGTGAATGTACGGAACTTTGCTCACGCCCACCCCAAGGTATTAGTAAATAAGTTTATTCAGGTATACACAAATACAGTTATATAGATTATCATACATAGCAGCATATGTTTAGAGAACCTAGGATAACCCCAAAAAGTCAGACAAAGTGACTTATTTTCATTACCTGGAGTATACCTGGAGAGAGTTCCAGGGGTCAACGCCCCTGCGGCCCGGTCTGTGACCAGGCCTCAAGTTGGATCAGAGCCCGATCAACCAGGCTGTTACTGCTGGCCGCCCGCAGTCCAACGTACGAACCACAGCCTGGCTGGTCAGGTACCGACTTTAGGTGCCTGTCCATTGCCTGCTTGAAGACAGCCAGGGGTTTGTTGGTAATCCCCCTTATGTATGCTGGGAGGCAGTTGAACAATCTTGGACCCCTGACACTTATTGTGTTGTCCCTCAACGTGCTAGTGGCACCCCTGCTTTTCATTGGGGGGATGTTACATCGCCTGCCGAGTCTTTTCCTTTCGTAGGGAGTGATTTTCGTGTGCAAGTTTGGAACTAATCCCTCGAGAATTTTCCACGTGTATATAACAATGTATCTCTCCCGCCTGCGTTCTAGAGAGTACAGGTTTAGAAACTTCAAGCGTTCCCAGTAATTGAGGTGGTTTATCGCAGTTATGCGTGCCGTGAAGGTTCTCTGCACATTTTCTAGGTCAGCAATTTCACCCGCCTTGAAAGGTGCAGTTAGTGTGCAGCAATATTCCAGCCTAGATAGAACAAGCGATCTGTAAAGTGTCAACATGGGCTTTGCATCCCTGGTTTTGAAGGTTCTCATTATCCATCCTGCCATTTTTCTAGCAGATGCGATTGCTACGGTGTTATGGTCCTTGAAGGTGAGATCCTCTGACATGATCACTCTCAGGTCTTTGACATTAGTTTTTCGCTCTATTGTGTGGTTGGAATTAGTTTTGTACTCCGATGAGATTTTAATTTCCTCACGTTTTCCGTATCTGAGTAATTGAAATTTCTCATCATTGAACTTCATATTGTTTTCTGCAGTCCATTTAAAGATTTGGTTTATGTCTGCTTGTAGTCTTGCAGTGTCTTCAATGGTGGACACTGTCATACAGATTCGGGTGTCATCTGCAAAGGAAAACACGGTACTGTGGCTTATATCCCTGTCTATGTCCGATATGAGGATGAGGAACAGGATGGGAGCGAGTACTGTGCCTTGTGGAACAGAGCTTTTCACTGTAGCCGCCTCAGACTTTATTCTGTTGACTACTACTCTTTGTGTTCTACTTGTTAGGAAATTATAGATCCATCTACCAACTTTTCCTGTTATTCCTTTATCACGCATTTTGTGTGCTATTACACCATGGTCACACTTGTCAAAGTTTAGTTTAATATCTTTATTATGCACCCCATACCCATCTTGTGGGCGGTAGTCAAAAGATTACAGAGGTACATAATGGGTCCAGGGACTGGACCTCAAAGTTTGATAGCTGAGCAAGTTACTTGTCAAAGGCTTTTGCAAAGTCTGTGTATATAACATCTGCATTCTGTTTGTCTTCTAGAGCATCCAGAACCTTGTCGTAGTGGTCCAGTAGTTGAGACAGACAGGAGCGACCTGCTCTAAACCCATGCTGCCCTGGGTTGTGCAATTGATGGGTATCGAGATGAGTGGCGATCTTGCTTCTTAGAACCCTTTCAAAGATTTTTATGATATGGGACGTTAGCGCTATTGGTTTGTAGTTCTTTGCTATTGCTTTACTGCCCCCTTTGTGGAGTGGGGTTATGTCTGTTGTTTTTAGTAACTGCGGGGCGACCCCAGTGTCCATGCTCCCTCTCCATAGGATGTTAAAAGCACGTGTTCATCAAGAACTGCAGTTCTTGATTAACACGGAGTTCCATGAGTCTGGGCCTGGAGCGGAGTGCATGGTCATGTCATTTATTGACTTTTCGAAGTCATCGGGAGAAGTTTACAACCTTTGTTCCAAGTCTTTATTCTGTTTCCGGTCTTCTTTGCAATGGTTGAGATTAAATTCTAGTAGCCACTTGTCAGAGCAGTGCTGCAACTCGTCTAGATCCATTTGCAGTCTTTTCTGGTCTGCCCCTGCTTGTATTCTCCTCATTAGTTTTTCATCATCTACGAAAAGGGACACCACCTTTGACTCGATTTCTTCTATCGGGTTATTTACATACACAAGACCAGCACTGGTGCAAGTACTGACCCTTGTGGAGCCCCATTCATGACACTCGTCTGTTTCAATTGACTTATTGAAGATCGCTGTTAGTGATTCACACCGTTCTGTTCCCTCTCTCAGAACCCATGGTGAGATGTTGTCTGGTCCATTGCCTTCGAGGTATTTAGTTCATTAGGTAGTTTCTTTACTTCACCTCTCGATGTGTGTATTGTGTCCAGCACTCGTTGGTGCACTCTCCCTCTTTAACTCTCTGGCAATGTTTTAGATTTTAATGATAATATTTTCCTAAATCTTTTGTTCAACTCTTAGCAGATTTTCCTAGTAAGCTTCCCTCTTTCCTTCTTCAGCCTTATTACCTGGTCCTTCACATTTGTCTTTTCCTGTTGTGGATGTATAACAACTTTGGCTCTGACATTACTTTCACTACTATCATTCTCTAAATAAAGTTCGGGCAGTCTTCTTACCCGTGGGTATTAATTTCTGGCTCTTTTGCTTACTTCCCTGTTTTCTGGTGTTCTTTACTTTACATAATTCTTCCACGCTCTTGCACTTTTTGTGTCTAGCTCTGCCAGGGTTTAAGAGAGGGCGTCCACCTGACCTAATTGGGAACATAGTGTTCAAGTTTCTGTTTTGGGGGAAACTTTGTTTCCTCCCCAATGAAAATAACTCATTTTGTCTGATTCTTTTGGGTTATTCTAGATAATTTACACATATGTTACTAGGTACGATCATTGTACTTATGTGTACCTGTACCTAAATAAACGTACTTACTTACTAACTCAGATTTAGGCAATATAAATTACAGAACGGGTGGGGCTCTAACCCGTGGCAGACGAGTTCCATAACTCGCAGACCAGTATGTTAACGAGTGGACCAGCAGGTCCAGTGTGTTAACCAGTGGACCAGTTGGTCCAGTGTGTTAACCAGTGGACCAGCTGGTCCAATGGTTATCATACTGATTAACGAGTTTTAGGACTCACCTCCCGTGGTTTCAAGTCCTACCCATTCTGTGATTTATTTGCAACTATGTTATTACGGCTTCGTGAGTCATGTTAAGCAATATATTTTTTTCCGGATTCCCGGAAGGCAGGGTTCAAGAAGGATTTAGCTTTGGTGGCCCATAACAACCCAGACAACGACAACGACAACAAGAGAGTGACGGACGCTGAAAAACACCAAAAAACTCTCTCTTCCTCTGTGATAACACTAGTGCTTTTACCCAGTCTAAGTTAAAAGTAACTATCCCATATTTCTAAGGTTACATTCATAATTTTTGCACCTGGGGTTATTCAGAGTTGAGATTTAGAGTGTATGTGGGAGGAGAGGTGCAGTACTTGACCCTTGACAGGGAGCATAGAACTAGCGTTTCCTCCCTGTCGCCAAACATTTACTTTGCACCATTTATTGGTAAATCTGCTTAATTTCTATTTTGTGCCTATAATATGTGTGTGCTTTTAAGACCCTTGTAAAAATGATTTACTATATGCTAGGATTTGTCTTGACTTTTTTGAAGTTACACTGTATAGGTAATTTACACCTTGTATGATCATTGTACATATGTGTATCTGTACCTAAATAAACTTATACATTCTAAAAACTAGCTATTTATTATCTTGATATGTATATTCATGTAAATTAATATGGCAATTTTTTTTTTTAAATTTTGCATCAAAATTATCCTTGCTGTAATTATCACATTATGTTATGCTAAACCCTTCCCTACCTATAGTATTAGTTTAGTCTAAATTTAGTACTATTTAACTTCAGATCTTTCAATAGGATTCCTTCTCAAGGTGAAGGTCCCTTAAGCCATATAATTGGGACTTCCCTGCTCTGCCTTAGATTGAACCTGAGTATCCCAGCCCCTCCTTTGTCTTTTAGTATAAGTAACAGGGATACAAAAAACTAAATTCACAAAAATTCCAGTTAAATGGACTAGTGGAAATAAGTCGAGGACCCTAATAGAAATAAATTACATTGTTGGTGGATTGGGCTGGGCTGGGCTGCTCTGGGATGCTCCGGGATGCTTCCAATCCCTATGTGGCCTCTATGGATTTAACACTTCACCCTGATTATAGTAATTTAGTATCTAGCAGAGATAATAAGAGGCCACAAATAAGTAAGCTTATTTAGGTACATTTACATATACTACAGTTATCATACATAGTTTAGCATATGTGTAAATTACCTAGGATAGCCCCAAAATGTCAGTGTGACTTATTTCCATTGGGGTCCTTGTACAGTGGTGGAAGAATGGAATAAATTGAAAGAGGAAATTTCATGTGCTACAACATGGGTTTAGACAGGAGCAGGTCGCTCCTGTCTGTCCCAACTACTGGACCACTACGACAAGGTTCTGGATGCTCTAGAAGACAAACAGAATGCACATGTTATATACACAGACTTTGCAAAAGCCTTTGACAACTGTGACCATGGTGTAATAGCACACAAAATACGTGATAAAGGAATAACAGGAAAAGTTGGTAGATGGATCTATAATTTCCTAACAAGTAGAACACAAAGAGTAGTAGTCAACAGAGTAAAGTCTGAGGCGGCTACAGTGAAAGCTCTGTTCCACAAGGCACAGTACTCGCTCCCATCCTGTTCCTCGTCCTCATATCAGACATAGACAGGGATATAAGTCACAGTGCTGTGTCTTCCTTTGCAGATGACACCCGAATCTGTATGACAGTGTCCACCGTTGAAGACACTGCAAGACTCCAAGCAGACATAAACCAAATCTTTAAATGGGCTGCAGAAAACAATATGAAGTTCAATGATGAGAAATTTCAATTACTACTCAGATATGGAAAACGTGAGGAAATTAAAATATCATCAGAGTACAAAACAAATTCCAACCACACAATAGAGCGAAAAACTAATGTCAAAGACCTGGGAGTGATCATGTCAGAGGATCTCACCTTCAAGGACCATAACACGGTAGCAATCGCATCTGCTAGAAAAATGACAGGATGGATAATGAGAACCTTCAAAACCAGGGATGCCAAGCCCATGTTGACACTTTTCAGGTCGCTTGTTCTATCTAGGCTGGAATATTGCTGCACACTAACTGCACCTTTCAAGGCAGGTGAAATTGCTGACCTAGAAAATGTGCAGAGAACCTTCACGGCACACACAACTGCGATAAACCACCTCAATTACTGGGAACGCTTGAAATTCCTAAACCTGTACTCCCTGGAACGCAGGTGGGAGAGAAACATTATTATACATATACACGTGGAAAATTCTCGAGGGATTAGTACCAAACTTGCACACGTGAGTCACTCCCTACGAAAGCAAAAGACTCGGCAGGCGATGTAATATCCCCCAGTGAAAAGCAGGAGTGCCACTAGCACGTTGAGAGACAACACAATAAGTGTCAGGGGCCCAAGACTGTTCAACTGCCTCCCAGCATACATCAGGGGGATTACCAACAAACCCCAGGCTGTCTTCAAGCAGGCACTGGACAGGCACCTAAAGTCAGTACCTGACCAGCCAGGCTGTGGTTCGTACGTTGGACTGTGTGCGGCCAGCAGTAACAGCCTGGTTGATCAGGCTCTGATCCAACATGAAGCCTGCCTTCCTTCCTTTCTTCCTTCCTTTATTTCTTCCTTCCTTTCTTACTTCTTTTGTTCCTTCCTTCCTCTCATCTCTTCCTTCCTTCCCTTTTCTCTCTCTCTCTTACTTCCTTCTTTCTTCCTTTCCTCCTTCCTCTCATCTCTTCTTTCCTTCATTCCTTCCTCACATCTCTTCCTTCCTTCCTTATTTCTTTCTTTCTTTCTTCCTTCCTTCTGTTATCCTGGGCATTGCTTTCAGTCACAAACTCCTCAAAACCATGAAATTTATCTTCAGAGACACTTCCATCTGTGTTAGAGCTATCACTGAGGAAGAGAAATGTCCCAGATGCACCAAGGAATCAAATAATTCTTACCGCTAGGCATGCTGAACAAGGGCTACTGAAATGGTGTTCCCACAATGCACCAGTGGCTGCCCGATTTTTTTTATACTGCGCACACTGACCACACAGAACCATTCTCTCACATGTGGGCCTACCAGCTTTCTCCTGCTTGATTTGAGGCCGCTAGAATTTAGGCGTATTAATACGTCCGAAACATTGGCTCGTAAGACGTATATATACGACTGAAACAGTCAAAGGGTTAAAGCTACCCAAGGTTCTAGACTCTGTCACCGTACTCAGAAGATCATCACATACAGCATTCTCCACCTGACCCAGCATTCCCCACCTGACTCCATCTATATATATTCTTGTACCTTTCACCCAGGTAGATCTGTTTGTGACTTGAAAAAGCCCACTGTGTGGGAAACGTTGTCAATAAAGGATCACATTATACTGCTTATGTGTTTATATTTCCATTGTGTCAGTATTTTATACCATTTATTTCCATTACAAATGGTAATTAATTACCTGCTGTTCCTTGCTGACTCAATGAGCAAACCCCAAGTGCTGTTCAGCTACCAGTCTCTGTTCAGTTAAAACATGGAGAATTGCATCATTTATGTGGAGGACAGTAATTTGCAGTTTTTCTGCAGGACAGAATGTGTTAATGTTATCTATTTCTTTTATTTGGATTAATGTTTGCACACCTGCACCGGATATCCGAGTAAGAGAAAGTTCAGAGTACACTAGTTTATCTTTTTTTTAGTTAAAGCCATTGTTACAGCTAATATTCTTAAGGAAGGATTTTTACATTATTTGATTATTTGTTAATGTACATTTTGATCAACACAGAAGCAAATTCTAACCTGAAGAATGTCTGTTTGTTCATCTCCAGACTCAAACATTTATGTAAGTTATATTCCTACATACTTCAATATTGGGGTCTGAAATGACACTCGTTCGTGACATTTTCTAATACTAAGCACATTTGAATGATTTTCAGACCATGTACATATATGCAGATGGTTCATTTTTCATTCGAATGCTAATGCCTACACGACATTATTCCATAGAATAAGAAAAGATAGTCCTTTTGACCAGAATGCACTTGACAAGCATTTAAAATATTACATAAAGGCGATGGGACCATAAACCGTACATGTATATGTTTTTCTGCTAAGTCATAGTATATTTTTGTAGTGCTGTAGTGGGAGTTTTAAGAACTAATTATTATATTTGTATTTGCATCTAAGCTGTCGTATCTGAGCACCTCAGCAAAGACAGTGATTATGTATGAATGATGGTGAAAGTGTTGAATTTTTTTTTATTGTAAGCTTCTCAGTTTGAAAATGATGATTCTATTGATGATGTAATGTCATTTTTACTTGTTCTGCTTTTATGTGCTTTTACTTTCAGCACATTGAGTATAAGCTGTGTTCTAGACTAAACATTATACTAGTAATTTTCAGAATCTTATGTGGATTCAGTTCTGCTACAAGAGGTTTAGACATATCCAAGAGCCTCCCTGCAATGCCTGTATAAAATTAAATGTTTAAATTTACATTTAAATGTTTTATTCTTTTTCAAAATGTAATGGACTTATTCCAGATGTTGCCACCTGCTGCTCCAGCACCTGTAAATTTCTGTACTTTTATAAATTTCATATTCTTTAATAGTACTACTTTTAATGCTCTTAATATGTTTGCATGTCCTTTAATATTTTATAATAGCCCTTATTAATGCTCATTTTCTTTATAGGGTTATGTTCTCTGGCGGGGTAATTGAAAAAAAAGGCAAGATTAAAGACATCAAACAGGTTGGCAGTATAAGTAGTAATAGTAGCACTAGTAGGACAAGCAGCAGTAGCTGCAGCAGTCACAGCAATAAAAGTGGCAGCAGCAGCAGCAGTTGCAGCAATAACAGCGGCGGCGGCAGCAGTAGCAGCAGCGGTAGTTCCCCACCAGGAACCCCACCACACGTGCAGATGGCTTCCCATGAGAGTCTGAATTCAGAATCAAAATCAAGCTCCCTCAATTCCAAACTTGGACATGAGTTGGTGAGTAAATAATAAATACGTATACGTATGGTAGTTGATACTGCGTACAGTATTCCTCTTACTCTGTACATGTAAACTTATTTTTTTGTACGCATCAAACCTGAAACAAGATACTGTACAGTATTTTCCATTTGTTTTCTTAATGCTGCTATGTTTACTGAGGTGCCACTGGAAAATTGCTTGGGCTTCATTGTTGAAACATTACTAAAACACTTAACTTTAAATGACAATTTAATCATGGACTTTATGAAATTGTGTATTGTAAATAGTTTTCCATTGCTTTATGCAGAGTTGCTTTCTGGTAAATTTGTTATTTTGCAATATCACATTTATGTTGGTAAATCTGAAGATGCAATAAACATTAGCTATAAGGGATTGGATTTGGTTTGCAAAATGTATTGAAGATTCTTTTCTTTATTACATCAGGTATCTCCCACCAAGGTAGGGTGACTAAAAAAAAAAATCACATTCACCATTCACCATCATTCATACAATAGCTGTCTTGACAGAAGTATGCAGACATCACGATTCAGATGACCTACCAAATACTAGTAATATCCCAACTTTTAATTCAGAGTGCAAGTACTTTACTTCCCACCTCCAGAATTCAAGTCCAGCTAAAGTATTTCCCTGAATCCCTCTTAAATATTAATTACATACTTTGATCACATTCCAACAGCAAACCACTTATCACTACTCCAATATAACACACGCACATGCCTATTGGATGCTCAAGCCTCTCTCCCTTAAAACCTTGTTTACCCTTTCTTCCAATCTTTCCCAGGATGACCACTATACTGTCTTTCCTCTGCCCAAGATTTATGCATGTTTTAAATATGTTCAGTATAATAAATTTGAGATGAGGAAGAGAGACATGTGACAGAACAAATTTTTGTTGGTTTAACATTTCACTCTGTTAAGAGCTTTTATCAAATTATGCAGAGTAAAATGTTATACCAATAAAAACTTGTTCTTCCTCTGTAAGCCATGCATGGCGTAGGAGGCGACTGAAATGTCGGGAGCAAGGGGTTAGTAACCCCTTCTCCTGTATACTTTTTCTTCAGTAATGTCAGCAGGATGCTATTTGGGTTCAATTTTAAGATAAGTGTGATTAAAGCATAAGTCTTCGTTTAGTTCTGACCTTGTTATGGTCATAATAATAGGAGAATTCTGTCTTGTGTGACACTTCTGATTAATAATTTCTACTCCCATGGATGCTTGCTTCATGGAAGGACCTACAGTGCATTTCTGTTATACCTGAGGAGGTTATTGTCTTTGATTTGAATCCTGAGCCTGGTGAGGTATGAGGCTTATAAGATGTTACGTGGGTTACTGGAATCTTGGACCATACAGTACATTCATATTGCTGTTACATTTGCCTGAATGTGCCTGGCTTTGAAGTAAGCACGTGACAGTTCATACTGTATCAGACTTGATGAGGAGATTGTGGCCTAGAAGGTCTGAGCATATACACTTTGAAGATTTCTGGTGTAAAAGGTGAGATTTTAGTTTGAGTATGAGTCCTGAACAGAGAGAATAATGTTTGTAAAAAATTCTTCATAACATAAAGGTAATGTTTATTTTGCCTTTATAAAATAATAAAATATGGTAAACTTATGATTAAGGATACTAAGGTGATAATATGTACTTGTAAATTAAGATACGTACTTTGTCACATAAGTTAATAATATGGTAAACTGTTATATATGGTACATTAAAATGATAACTCTCCATGGGAAGTGGAGAATAATTTTTCCTCCATAAGCCATGCATGTTGTAAGAGGCTACTAAAATGCTGGGAGCAAGGGGCTAGTAACCCTGTCTCCTGTATAAATTACTAAATGTGAAAAGAAGAAACTTTCATTTCTTCTTTGTCAGGGTCATCCTGCCTTGGTGGGAGATGGCCATTGTGTTAAAAAATAAAAATATGATAATGTTTGATGAGGTACATTATGAAAAGTGTGGATGTTTACTTGTATCTTGAGAGCTTTCTTCTTGGTGTAGTGTGATGATTTTAATGATGATTTTATGACCTTAATACTGATTCTTTATCATAAGGGGTATTATTTCAGAGTTTGGTCTTTCTGTTTTGTAGAAAACTAATACTGCACTAATTCCTCAAAGATCAACTGCAAGTGAAATGTTATTGGTACTTAACTCTTGCCAGTGAAATGAGCCTTGTCTTATTCATTTCAAGCATAATCTTATCTTCTTAGTCTTTCAAGCTGGTTTGGTATTCTTGACATAGTCTTTCATTTTTGCTAACCATGCTTTACCAGCCTTTTGAGCTTGTCTTAAAGTGTGACATTATCAGATTTTTTTTTTTATACTGTACTTTGATACATCTTTTATTTTGACGAATAAATATCACGTGCATATCAAACAAGGTTCACACAGTCATTTAACTACAAGTAACTACATATTAACTTACTGGATACCCTGGTAGGGATTTTTGTTAAAGATAACCTAAGAATGGGTGAGGATGATGCAATACGGAGAATGAATCATAATTGTTTTTCTATTTTTGACCCCCACTTCCTTGGTGGGAAATGGATAATATGTTTAAAAAAAAAACTTTAGCATTCCTCAATACATTGACCTGAGCCTTGCAATACTTAAGCCTAATGATAACATGAAGCTTCTTGATGAAATTTATTGTTTCATCCTTCTAGTGCTCCTTCATAAAACTTATTTTTCTTTTTATCAGGGATACTTTGTTATACTGCTATAAAAAACATATTTCAAATAAAAGATGTGCTGGATAATGACAATTTTTAGAACTGTTGTACCGTGCAGCTACAAAATTATTAATTCTGAGAATCCAAAAACTCCAGGAAACTGAAATTGTCTGTAAATTCCTGTATCTGAATAAATATGACACAATATAACAGTCATCTCTCTTATAAAAGATTGTCTATATAGTTCTTGCAAATGCAATTGAAATATTACATCCAGTGCATGAAATCCTGATCATAAGTTTCTTAATGAATTTCTCAATTTTAAATAAATTCATTGAATATTTTGAAAATGACCTTAAGAGTAGATGTGTTGTGTATTCATATTTTTTTGGTAAAAATTAGTGAAGAAATTTAAGATCTTTATTTTTAATTGACAAGTTTGTAATATAATGAAATTTATTAAATAATTTAGTCTCATTTATTAATAAAAGATTTTGTTTTTTGTTTATGGTCATTTTTGTGCTCATTTTTTTGGGATAGTAGTAGTCAAGAAATTTGGATTTCATTTTTATTTTTTGATAACTTTGCTTACCCTTGTTCCCCTTTAGTGGCACACTACCACATACACTTAATGCTCTTGTTATAAGTTGAAGTTTTTCCTGGTACGTATTTCACAAAATTTTGGTAACTAATGTTACCAAAATTTTCATTATCAGTAACATGACCTAAACTTAATTTCACTGGCTCATTTTTCTCTTGAATCTTGGATATTAGCCCACTTCTCAAAGGGAAGTTTATATCACTGTTGCATGTTTAATTGCATATGTACATAATAATGGGGTATTTACAATGTTAAATATTGCTGTACAATGAGAATTTGAATGGCGTGTGATCCTTGTTAGATATCTTGGTACGTACTTTGCTTCAGAATAATATATCAACTCAAAACAATAAGTTTTTCAATTTCTGAGATCTGATAATGTCATAGCTGCATAGCTTAGTGTCTGACTCTTATACTTTTGTTTGCATGCGGGGTTCAGGCGGGGTCACCCTCGGCGGGGTCTCCCTCCCCCCCAAAGAGCGTCTGCTCTTCCAGCTCCACCTCCACTGACCAACACCACCACAACCAACTTTCGCATGTCCTCAACGCCACTTCGAAAGTGAGTAATTTGGGCTACAGTTCTGTAGCTTGGAACAAGAAATTGTATGCCATGTTCAGAAGATGAATTGAGGTGCAGCTCATTTTACAGATAAATGGAAGCATGTATGCAATCTGAATGTGTTGCCACTTTGTATGCTGTTGATATGGATATAAATATCTACAAAATATATAATTGCACTGTATTAATGGTGCATGATTATAATAGGTGAACAAAAATATGAATGTGTGATATATTGCTGAATATTATACTTATTGCTTGCTTATTGTATTTAAGGAATCCAAAAAGATTCATTCATACTAAGGAAGATAAATATTTTGACATTTTTTTTTATATATACACCTGTACTAGTTTTATTTGAAAGGGTACAATTTTGTGTATAATTGTAGAATTTGCAGAAGTGATAATGTGCATAAATAACATTGCAGCATTAACCATTTCAACCCTTTTCGTTTTTTTTTTTTGTGTTGGAAAAATAGTACTTAAGGATTAAAATAGTAATTATGGACTGTTTAATTAAAACTTTAAAATTAATGTGTGTTGTAATGGTCATAAAAGAAAAACCCTCCTGAAACAATGTTTAGAAATGACTTTGTAGCTCATACAGATTTTATTCCTGTGGATAGTAATATTCAGTTGGTATTGACAACACTCCCTAGCCATCACTGTCTCTCTTAACCCACAATTATTTTTGTGAATTTGAGTAGACCTATTTGAAGCTTTGTGAACACTAGTACAGGCAATCAGTAATCCGGTTCCATCAGTAATCCGGCACTAATTTCGGCTAGCATAATTTCAAATTTCCGGGGTCGTCACATCAACCTGCCTCTACTGTTTGGTGGCGCTACTTGCTGCATAAGGCATTCCATTTTCTTTTTCTCCTTTGTTATAACCTTCTCACTTTTAACCCTAGCCATGGTTCCAGCGAATAAAAGAAATGCTTCTCATTGTATAAAGCACATACGCACTGTACATTGTCCATGAAAGATAAGATGGCTTTGAAGTCACTTTCGGTCGCCATGAGCTCAGCTCACTCAGATAAGCTGGGCCTACATATGAGAGAATAAGTCTGTGTGGTAAGTGTGCACTATATAAAAAAAAATCCTGCAGTACGCAGTGCATAATGAGAAAAAACGGCGACTGTGCCTTTGGTGTAAAACAGCGACTTTGTGGTGTATGTACTTTTGTATGGTTTGTATGGGTGTATTCTCATTTTTTGGTCTCATTTGATAGATTGGAAGATATATTACAGAAATAGATATAATTTTGATTGGTTTCATGCCGGAAAGTACCTTAACTCTTTCAGGGTCGAGACCCTCGATCCTTAACTCATTTTCAGGGTCGAAACATTTTCAGAAAAAAAAAAAAAATTTCTTATGAAATGATAAAGCATCTTTTTCTGATCATAATGACACCAAAAGTATGAAATTTGGTGAAAAACTAACGGAATTATGCTCTCGCAAAGTTAGCGGTATCGATGATATTTACGCATCGGTGATTTCGCCCAATTTGAGCCCTATTTTCGGCCAATTTCAATGTCTTAGTCTACTAAAATTATAGCTATTTTTCTAGAATTCCATTTGTTCTATCAATTGAGTACAAGAAACCGCCAATTTACCGATTTCAACTACCCAATAAAGTGGTCAGAAATTGGCAATTTGGCCAATTTCACACAAATTTCAAAAGATGCTAATTTCAAAATAGGGTCCAGAATAAACAAGACAGACATTCCTGGCACTAAAATGACATTTTATCGGTTCATTAGTCAGGTCTCCAGGCCCCTCTTACATTACTTTGGCTTTCCATTTTGAATTTTTATTCTCACAAAAAATTGAAGATTTTTTGTTATGTATACTACTGCATCATTGTAAAAACAGTATAAATAATATCAGTGCACTTGTGCAAGAATATTAGACTTGTCAGTTGATGTGTATTGGACGTGTGGCGTGATTTGTTTATTCTTGAACATCGGCAAAAATCAAACATTTTTGCTACTTTGCGCTCAATTTCAAGGTACTTGTCATCATGAAACCAATCAAAATTATCTCTATTTCTGTAATATATCTTCCATTCTATCAAATGAGACCAAGAAAACGAGAATACAACCATAAATACCATACGAAAATAGACTGCAAAGCATGAATAAAAATTCTAGATGGAAAGCAAATGTAATATAAGAGGGGCCTGGAGATGACTAATGAACAGAGAAAATGTTATTTTAGTGCCAGGAATGTCTACATTGTTTATTCTGGACCCTTACTTGTTACTCAGCCTCTTTGATAATCTTTTAAGCTTTCACTCATCTGTTAATAGCCATCCAAATGATGTGATACACAAGCATCAGCTAACACCAGAGTGGCCCACCCCAATCCAGTTGTCATTCTACTTCTGTGGTGAGTGCATTTTTACCCCCCTCACCACTACTTATGACACTCTTTCAGCCAGTGCTGCACCTAGTTGGGTTCCTGGAGGCACTCTGGTGAGTCTTCAAAATTTGCTACAGACCCTACTGCTCTCTCCAGTTATCTCTGGTGGATTACATATGCTTTGCTTACTGCATAGGACCTATGATGATTGCATTGTCTGCCTGACTTGCTTGTTGTTGGGTTGGGGCAACTCACTCTAACGTGGGGATTCGTATGTGTATGTACTGTCATATGCTGGTCCCTCACTTGTGGGTCCCATTATGTTGGTCTGTATCTCTCCTAGTGCTGTCACCTGCAATTGAGAGCAGCAGGATCCCCTATGTGGCTCTTGCTGCTCTCTGTTGGCAGTCTGAGGCTGGCAGGATCTGGCTATTTCTCCATGTCTTAGGTTCCTTTGGGACTGGACCCAGATTTTTCATCTGTTTCCTCTGGCTGTGTCTGTGGCATTGATTGACTATTACTGAAGATGGATACAACACTTTAGGTGTGGGTGTGGGTATAGGATGAGATGCTGGAAGTTTGCAAATCCATTTTTGGAGTTGGTCACATCGAAAGAACAAATAGAAATCTGCCTGTTTTAAAAAAGAAAAAAATATGGAAATATTATATAATTCAGAGTTACTCTCATTTCTCATTTTTCAAGTCAAAATAGTGTAAGGATTTAGAGGTAGTGTTAGTTTCTTGGGAGGGAGGAAGGGTTTAAACTGGTCAGTGATTCATGCATTGGTTTTCAAAATATGATTGTTTTGCTTCTTTGGGACCATTGCTATAAAGGATTCCTGGAAAATAAATCTGAATTGTGATTGAATTTTTTTTAAATGCAGTTCTCAAGGAAAGTTGTGTGATGCTAGTGAGGGGCTTTTGATCCAAGGAATTATATCTGTCCTTCCCTTCTTGGATCAAGCCTCATTGCCTTCCATTCACCAGGCACTGTATGGGTTTAGTACTTCCCTTAAAATTAAAAATAATAATTTCAGTATTGTTGGTCTGTTGACAAGTTCTTCTTTTTATACTATTAGATGTAGTAATTATTTAATATGCTAGATATGTGATTAAGCAGCATGTAAATTTATTATATTGTTTTCTAATGAGTCTTCTTTCACTTAATTACAGATGACAGTGCGTGATGGCTCGAGAACACTGCGTCCTGATGAACCTTCGCTAGTTCCTGGGGAGCATATGGAGGGGACAGCACGAGAGGTGACCTACCTCTGTCCATACACAGGTCCAAAGAAGGGCACGCTATCCGTCACTAATTATCGTTTATACTTTCGAAGTCCCGAAACTGATCCCCCTTTTGAATTAGAAGTACCATTGGGTGTGGTGAGTTTCAATATTATTAGTTTAAAAACCATAGAAACTTGTGATATTTAATAAAAAGTAGTATAGTATATACATCTATCAATAAAATCTTCTGCAATAGAAAAAAAAATAGACATTGGCTTCAAGATGTGAGAGGAGTATCATATATACTTGGGTGTAGGTCAAGGTTTATCAAATAAAATTTTAAGCAGAAAGTATGGGGGAGGTCAGACCTATTTATGAGTACAGTAACTTCTTTAAGAGGTTGAAATTCTTACATGCTAGAATCCCTCTTTAGTTCATCTAGGGCAACACCATACTCTGTAACTATATTCAAAGTTAAATATTTTAACACAGCAGCCATTGCCCGACTTAAATATACAGGTATAGTAGGTTGGTAGACAGCAACCAACCAGGGAGGTACTACCGTCCTGCTAAGTGAGTGTAAAACAAAAGCCTGTATTTGTTTTACATGATGGTAGGATTGCTGGTGTCTTTTTTCTGTCTCATAAGCATGCAAGATTTCAGGTACGTCTTGCTACTTACACTTAGGTCACACTACACATACATGTACACGTTTATGTATACACATCTGAGTTTTCTTTGATTTTATCTTAATAGTTCTTGTTCTTATTGGTTTTCCTTTCATATCCATGGGGAAGTGGAATAAGAATCTTTCCTCCGTAAGCCATGCGTGTTGTAAAAGTCAACTAAAATGCCGAACAATGGGCTAGTAACCCTTCTGTATAGATTTACTAAAAAGAAAAAGAAGAAAACCGTCAAAGTGGGATGTTTGAATGTGCATGGATGTTGTGCGAATGATAAGAAAGATATGATTGTAGATGTTATGAATGAAAAAAAGCTGGATGTCCTGGCTTTAATTGAGACAAAGCTGAAGGGGGTAGGAGAGTTTCAGTGGGGAGAAATAAATGGGATTAGGTCAGGGGTTTCAAATAGAGGTAGAGCTAAAGGAGGAGTGACAATAATGTTAAATAATCAGTTATGGCAGGTAAAGAGGATATAAATGTATAAATTCAAGGATTATGTGAAGTAAAATAAAGGTTGGATGTAAAAGTGGGTTATAGTAAGTGTTTATGCACCTGGAGAAGAGAGAAGTGTAGAGGAGAGAGATTTTGGGAAATGTTGACCGAGGGGTAAAAATGTTGTGGAGGGAGTAGTAGGTAAATTTGGGGTGCCAGGGGTAAATGTAAATGGGGAAACCGTTAATTGAGCTATGGTAGAAAGAGTTTGGTAAAAGTAATACAATATTTTATGAAAAAGAGGATAAATAAGTATACAAGGTATGATATATTCGGTAAATGAAAGGTACGTAGTTTGTTAGATTATGTATTGGTGGATAAAAGGTTGATGGGTAGGCTTCAGGATGTACATGTTTACAGAGGGCAATGGATATATTGGATCATTATTTAGTTGTAGCTACAGTTAGAGTAAAAGGTAGATGGGACAAAAAAAATGGCAACAGCAAGTAAGAGAGAGGTAAAAGTGTATAAACTAAGGGAGAAGGAAGTTAGGTGAGATATAAGCAACTATTGGCAGAAAGGTGGGCTAGTGCAAGTATGAGTAGTAAGAAGAGAGTGGGGATAGTTTTAAAATGCAGTATTAGAATGTAAGAAGTTTGTGGCTATAGGAGGGTGGGTGCAGGAGGAAAGAGGAGTGAGTGGTGGAATGAAGAAGTAAAGGGGTGATAAAAGAGAAAAAGGTAGCTTATGAGAGGTTTTTACAAAACAGAAGTGTTGTAAGAAGAGCAGAGTATATGGAAAGTAAAAGAAAGGTGAAGAGAGTGGGAGAGAGTGCAAAAGAGAGCAGATGAAAGAGTGGGAGAGGCACTGTCAAGAAATTTTGCAGAGAATAAGAAAGTTTTGGAGTGAGATAAACAAGTAAGAAAGCCTAGGGAACGAATGGATTTGTCATTTAAAAAACAGAGTAGGGAGTTAGTAGATGGGGAGCTGGAGGTATTGGGTAGATGGCGGGAATATTTTGAGGAACTTTTAAATGTCGATGAAAAAAGGGAGGCGGTAATTTCATGCACTGGCCAGCGAGGTATAACTTTGTTCAGGAGTGAAGAAGAGCAGGATGTAGTGTGGGAGAGGTGCGGAGGCATTACGTAGAATGAAAGGGGTAAAGCAGCTGGAACTGACAGGATCATGACAGAAATGTTAAAAGAGGGGATATAGTGTTGGAGTGGTTGTATTTTTGTTTAATAAATGTATGAAAGAGGGTAAGGTACCTAAGGATTGGCAGAGAGCATGATAGTTCCTTTATAAAAAGGGGAAAGGGGATAAAAGATGGGGATGACAGACATTGACTGGCAAACAGAGATAGACAACTTACAGATACTGACATATGTACAGTGGTACTCGAGTTACGATGGTCCCAAAATCGCCCTTTATGTAAGTTTATTTTTTTAAATGCTTTTGTAAGTATATTTTTGGGGGTGTAAAAGGACTAGTCTATTTTACATTATTCCTTATGGGGATAAATTCGTTTGGTAATGGCACTTGAACAGCATTCTCGAACGAAAAAATATCGTAACTCGAGGTACCACTGTATTAATAATTTTCTAAAAAAGACCCAATATCTCTATAATAAGCATTGCCCTATAAAAACTAAACAGATCACAGCTAAAAGACTAAACAGTCCCTGGCTAACACACAGCATTCTCAAATCTATTAATATAAAACACCTATATGAAAAACAGTACAGAATTGGTCAAATAACAAGAGAGCAAACAAAACATTACTCATCAAATCTAACCAGCCTGATAAGAAGGTCAAAAAAGTTGTACTATGAGAACAGATTACATAACTTAAAAGGTTATATAAAAAAGACCTGGAAAACCCTATCTGAAATTCTAGGAACTAAAAAAGATATCCACTAACAGAACAATCAAACTAATAAAACCAGATGAACCACTACTCCCACCTACTGAAAAAGCAAACAGACTCAATGATTTCTTATCCACCATAGGAAAAATGCTGGCAAGCAAAATCCCAAGTTCAAACACTCCACCTAACGACTAGCTCACTGGCACCTATCCAAACACACTATTCTTAGCCCCGACCAACCCAATAGAAGTCTCACTTATAATTAACACATTAAAAAGTAGTAGGTTGGTAGACAGCAACCACCCAGGGAGGTACTACCGTCCTGCCAGGTGACTGTGAAACAGAAACCTGAAACTGTTTTACATGATGGTAGGATTGCTGGTGTCTTTTTCTGTCTCATAAACACGCTGGATAACAGGTATATCTAGCTACTTCTACTTACACTTTAGGTCACACTACACAGGCATGCACATGCATATATATACATACACACATCTAGGTTTTTCTTCTTTTTCTTGATAGCTCTTGTTCTTTTTATTTTCTCTATTGTCCATGGGGAAGTGGAAAAGAATCTTTCCTCCGTAAGCCATGCGTGTCGTATGAGGCACTAAAATGCCGGGAGCAATGGGCTAGTAACCCTTCTCCTGTACACATTTACTAAAAAAGAGAAGAAGAAAACTTTATAAACTGGGTTGTTTGAATGTGCGTGGATGTATTGTGGGTGATAAGAAAGAGATGATTGCTGATGTTATGAATGAAAAGTTGGATGTTCTGGCCCTAAGTGAAACAAAGCTGAAGGGGTAGGCGAGTTTCAGTGGGGGAAATAAATGGGATTAAGTCAGAGTATCTGAGAGAGTTAGAGCTAGGAAGGGTAGCAATAATGTTGAAGGACCAGTTATGGAAGGAGAAGAGGGAATATAAATGTGTAAAAATT
>WNWK01026014.1:0-27894 GCA_009830355.1 Cherax destructor
AAACTTTGAAGTGACCTCTGAGACTGACCTGACTCTCAGACTTTTGGAAGAGTCGGTTCAACATCCTCATGTGAGGCTTGTGATAATTAAAAACCTGGGAATACTGTTTAACACTGAACTTTTCGCAGTTCAAACACCACCTGGGAACCAATAAGTTCAAACACTGGGTTCTACTATCTTGATTGTGCACACCATACCCATCCTGTGGGTGGTAGTCAAAAGATTAAGGAGTCCAGGTTCTGGGCTGCATATGGAATCGTCAGGTTTGCAGATCCAGCAATTAGCAGTATTTCTGCATTATACAATTAGACTCTTTTCTCTGGTACTGCATAACCATGGTGGCATAAACATCTGATGGTTGTCAAATACACAGTTTGTGGTACTATAGTCATGGCAAACCTAGGGAATGTGGGAAGCTGTCACTCTGTACACTTATTGGTTCAATAGATTTTTAAATGGGTGCTATCATTTTTGCTTCTTTTTATACAAATAAAGTTTTGGGAACTATATTTAATCCCATAAAACTTTATGCCTTAATACTGTGGCTATTTTAGGCACAGTGGGTGTGTAATATATATTTTTCTTATATTTCCTTATAGGTTAACACATGTCTACATTTTATATAATTTGAGCACTTTACATTTAAATTTCCTGTTTCATGTATGTACGTGCACCGTGCGTTTGCATTAGAATGGTTTAGCTGAAATGCACATGCATGCTAGTGGCTATCTTTGTGTTTAACTATTTTATTATATGTAAACTACACACTGTATACTACACAAAGAAATAAAGTTGTTTGTTTGGTATGCTTAAAGAAACTGTAATAGCCAATCTTACCCTCTAGTTCTAACAACTTGTAATGGAAATAAGTCATGACTTTCTTGTGTTATCCCAGGTTCTCTACACATATTCTGCTATGTAGATAATCTATGTAGCTGTATTTGTGTATACCTGAATAAACTTGCTTACTAATTTTACCCCTGTGATCTTTCCTCTAGTTCTAACAACTTGTAATGGGTCCTCTTACCCCTGTGATCTTTCCTCTAGTTCTAACAACTTGTAATGGGTCACTCTTCCCCTGTGATCTTTCCTCTAGTTCTAACAACTTGTAATGGGTCACTCTTACCCCTGTTCTTTCCTCTAGTTCTAACAACTTGTAATGGGTCACTCTTACCCCTTGATCTTTCCTCTAGTTCTAACAACTTGAAATGGGTCAATCTTACCCCTGTGATCTTCCTCTAGTTCTAACAACTTGAAATGGGTCAATCTTACCCCTGTGATCTTTCCTCTAGTTCTAACAACTTGTAATGGGTCAATCTTACCCCTGTGATCTTTCCTCTAGTTCTGGCACCTGTGATCTTATTTCCCTCATGCCACATCTTGACTATGCAAATCATCACTACACAAGTGAAACGTGTTCAATGTAATTCCAGTACTGTATCTGTTGTGTGGGTCGTATTTTTATTCTTTTAAACATCTCTGTGGAAAATTAAAAAAAAAAAAAAAAAAGTATTGCAAAAAATATGATTTATTTCAAGGTATAAAAAGTATGATTTGTATGCAGTTTTTATATCATTACAACATACAGATGTATTTTTAAAGGATCAAGCGGTGGTAAAACTTTCATTTTTTTACCCATTCCATTAGTAAGTAGGCAAGTTTATTTAGGTACAGGTACTCATAAGTAGTTACATAAGTTTAGGTGACTAATTTACAGTGACATTGTAAATTACCAGGATAAACTGATACAGCCATGGCTAACATCTTGCTATTACTACAGTACTGTGACTGTATCCTTTCATCAAATTTACATCTTACGCAGTGTCCAAAGTGAACAACACATTGACACTTATATAACTGAACCATCACTTAGTTGAAATTTATGTAATATATCCAGTACATTAAATCCCAGCAGGTAGGCGCCGGATGACTTTCAACACCCCGGACACTCGTGCCACCAAGGTAGGCAGACTATTAACAGGATGAGTAATATACCACAACTTCCCCAGGACACTAACTTGCCACCAGGTAGGCAGACTATTAACAGGATGAGTAATATACACAACTTCCCAGGACACTAACTTGCTGCCAAGGTAGGCAGACTATTAACAGGATGAGTAATATGCCACAACTTCCCAGGACACTAACTTGCTGCCAAAGGTAGGCAGACTATTAACAGGATGAGTAATATACCACAACTTCCCAGGACACTAACTTGCTGCCAAGGTAGACAGACTTTAACAATATAAGTATAATATGCCACCACCACAACACCAACTTACCGCCATGGGAGGAAGACACACTGTAAATGGGATGAGCATAATGTACCACCAAGCACAAAAGCCTGCCACCCAGATCGCAGCAAATATCAGCAGCACCAGCCACAGTATCTGCCATAGGATACCTCCAGATCCACGCTCTGATGTGCCGCTGCCTCCTGCACCACCTCCGCCCTCCCGATTCCTGCGCCAAATCCCATTTTATTACCTGCAGGGAAAATGTGGCTGTTAAATTACAATACTGTATTATCAGCAGCTTGTTTTTGTTTAATATTACTTTAGTGGATAGCACTAAATCCACAAATTATACAGCACCTGAAATGGAAGGAATAAGGACTATTCAAGGAATTGGAACACAGGTTTAATGCCTTAGCTCAAGAGCCCCTCAATATCCTAAGTAAACAATAGTACAATTTTTAAGTAGCAGGGCCGAGGGAAGAAGGAAAAGGAGGAATTCCCAAGGCTTGGTTGGCAAGCAATCGCCTCACACACAATGTCTGTGGTTAAATTCCTAACAGTGGAAATATTGGGCATGTTTCCTTCCCTCTGCCACTGTTCATCTAGCAGTAATGCAGTGCACATAAAGGGTCCTAAGATCTGGAATTCATTGCCTGAACCAGCGAAAGATCCCTGTCTACCAGTCAATATAGGCTATAATTAAAATCATCTCATCTCCCAAACTTAACAATACCAACACTATACTAAATCATTCAACCGGTTTGAACTGACTCAAGAAATCCCTATTATCTCGAGACCACTATATCAATCTATCACATTAATACACAAGATTGTAATATTGTAAATTGTACTAATTATGTACATTCTTTGTTTCTTGCAACCTCTCTACTATAAACTTAATAATTATAAAATTTTAGGCTACCTCTCTTTTGTAATAATGTAAAATAATGAATATTTACAACTTACCACTATAACCAATGTATTTTCAGTAGTGTGTCATATGAGTACATAATAGTCTAGCAGAAATATAGGCATGTTAGTGGCTTTATTTGTATATTTAACAACCATTTATAACATGTAAATCACACACTGTATACTACTTCTTTCAATGTACGGCTGTTCCCACCGAGGCAGGGCGGCCCAAAAAGAAAAACTAAAGTTTCTCTTCTTAACTTTAGTAATGTATACAGGAGAAGGGGTTACTAGCACCTTGCTGCCGGCATGTTATGCCTCTTACAAACACATGGCATGGGGAAGAATTCTGCTCCACTTTCCTATGGATATAAGCAGAAATAAACAAGAACAAGGAGGAAAATAGAAGAAAACCCAGAGGGTTTGTATACGTATATATATATATATACAGTGGACCCTAGAAATCTAACACTCCCAACTTGCCCTTTTATGTAAGTTTATTATTGTAAGTGCTTTTATAAGTGTATTTTTAGGGGTCTCAAACGAACTAATCTAATTTACACAATTCCTTATGGGAATAAATTTGTTGTCACAGCACTTGAACAGCATTCTGGAATGAAGAATGTTCGATTTCCGGGGTCCACTGTATATATGTATAATATATATATATATATATACAGTGGACCCCGGTTTACGTTATTAATTCATTCAGAATGCTGTTCAAGTACTGTTACCAAGCGAAATTGTTCCCATAAGGAATAATGTAAATTAGATTAATCCTTAAACCCTCAAAAATACACTTACAAAAGCACTTACATAATTGTTCGAGTTTAGAGCCTAACATAAACCGGGAGTCCACTGTATATAAATATGCTTGTACATACGTGCATGTGTAGTGTGACCTAAGTAAAAGTAGGAGCAAGATGTACCTGAAACCTTGCATGTTTAGGAGACAAAAAAAACAAAAAAAAAACACCAACAATCCTACCATCATGTAAAATAATTACAGGTTTCCGTTTTACACTCACTTGGCAGGACAGTAGTACCGGGTAGTTGCTTCTACCAACCTAGTACACTGTACACTATGCAAAGAAATAAAAATTTGAATATGAAAGTACCGGGGTGTTAGGTGACTGGTGTGGGTGGCATCATGGGGGAGTAGATTGAAGGACCACAATGGAAATAAGAAAGTCCTTGATGACACACTGACTTTCCTGGGTTATCCTGGGTGGCTAAGACTCCCTATCCTGGGTTATCCTGGGTGACTAACCCTCCCAACCCTGGGTTATCCTGGGTGGCTAACTCTCCCTACCCTGGGTGGCTAACCCTCCCTACCCTGGATTATCCTGGGTGGCTAACCCTCCTACCCTGGGTTATCCTGGGTGGCTAACCCTCCTACCCTGGGTTATCCTGGATGGCTAACCCTCCCTACCCTGGGTTATCCTGGGTGGCTAACCCTCCCTACCCTGGGTTATCCTGGGTGGCTAACCCTCCCTACCCTGGGTTATCCTGGGTGGCTAACCCTCCATACCCTGGGTTATCCTGGGTGGTTAACCCTCCTACCTGGGTTATCCTGGGTGGTTAACCCTCCTACCCTGGGTTATCCTGGGTGGTTAACCCTCCCTACCCTGGGTTATCCTGGGTGGTTAACCCTCCTACCCTGGGTTATCCTGGGTGGTTAACCCTCCCTACCCTGGGTTATCCTAGGTGGTTAACCCTCTCCCAGGGTTAAAAATCCCAACAAATTTTAACAGTGGTACACTACAGGAAAGGTTGGAGGGGCTGGGTTGGGGACGAGGACAGTAAAAACTATGGTGGTATTTATTTGTATTGTAATTCACTTAAACAGTTGGATTTGCTATTTTTTTTAATCATGATTGATTTTTAAACAAGACAATATATAATAATTTTTTTCCAAATTTTAACCCAAAGGGTTAGCCATCCAGGATAACCCAGGGTAGTTAGGGTTAGCCATCCAGGATAACCCAATAACTTCATAAATCTTTAAGGATTTATTTCCACTGGGGTCCTTTAATCTTTCCCAGGATGTAACTCACAACAGGTGACTAACACCCAGGTACCTACTTACTGGTGGGTAATTTACATGTTACTATGTATGATAATTGTACTTACGTGGACCTGTACCTAAATAAACTAACTTATGCCCTATGTTTCACGTGTGCCGAGGAGTGATTCCAGACCCTCAGCGTGTGAACTGAATCTACAAGTCTATGAAGCAACTCCTAACTGTATCTAAGAGTTGTGTAATAGGTAGGTATTACAAGGGCCCCAATGAACATGTCACTTTTTTCTTTTTGGGTTATCCTAGTAAGTTTATTCAGGTACAGGTACATATAAATACAGTTACATAAATTATCATACATAGAGCATAAGTGTAGATTACTTAGGATATCCCAAAAAAGTCAAAGTGACTTATACCTGGAGAGGGTTTCGGGGGTCAACGCTTCCACAGCTCGGTCTGAGACCAGGCCTCATGGTGGATCAGGGTCTGATCAACCAGGCTGTTACTGCTGGCCACACAACCCAACGTATGAACCACAGCCCGGCTGGTCAGGTACCGACTTTAGGTGCCTGTCCAGTGCCTTTTTGAACACAGCCAGGGGTCTATTGGTAATCCCCCTTATGTATGCTGGGAGGCAGTTGAATAGTCTTGGGCCCCTGACACTTACTGTGTTGTCTCTCAGTGTACTCGGCGCCCCTACTTTCACTGGGGGAATGTTGCATCTCTTGTTCGTGTGCAAGTTTGGTACTAATCCCTCTAGGATTTTCCAAGTGTATATTATCATGTATCTCTTGCCTGCATTCCAGGGAATACAGATCAAGGGCCTTCAACCGATCCTTGTAATTTAGGTGCCTTATCGTACTTGTGTGTGCCGTGAAAGTTCTTTGTACACTCTCCAGGGTCCTATATATATTGTAGATCTGCATTAATAATACATTATGCTGACTTAACCTAGGATAATATTAAGTAACAGTTCCATTGTGGATCTCAGTAAGGATGTACCAGAGTAAGTTTATTTTGGTACAAATACATAAAAGTACACAAATTATCATACGTAGTAACATGTAAACTGGGAAGCTGATAATTTTAATGGCATTAATGTCAAGGATCACAATGGAAATAAGTTACTGATTTTTTTTGGGATTATCATAGTTGTTAACTTACACTATGTATGATAATTGTACTTATGTGTACCTAGAGGGATTAGTACCAAACTTGCACATGAAAATCACTCCCTATGAAAGCAAAAGACTCAACAGACGATGCAACATCCCCCCAATGAAAAGCAGGGGTGCCACTAGCATGATAAGAGAGCACAATAAGTGTCAGGGGCCAAAGACTGTTCAACTGCCTCCCAGCATACATAAAGAGGGATTACCAATAGACCCCTGGCTGTCTTCAAGCAGGCACTGGACAGGCACCTAAAGTCAATACCTAACCAGCCGGGCTGTGGTTCGTATGTCGGGTTGTGTGCGGCCAGCAGTAACAGCCTGGTTGATCAATCCCTGATCCACCATGAGGCCTGGTTACAGACCGGACCACGGGGGGATTGACCCCCAGATCTCTCTCCAGGTACCTAAATAAATAACCCTACTAGGTTTAGTGCTTCTTTTTTATTATAATAATAATGGACCTAAATAAACTCATTTAATAGCGTCTAAAATTGAGTACATGTAACGGAAAAAACTGGGTATATCCCCCACGAGGTTAATATATACCAAATACAGTAGTTGCTTGATATATTAGACGAGGTGTGAATACTTGCACATGTGTACTCGGTTTAGAAAAACACTTAAGCAAACTCTATTACACATTTATTAGAAAACGTTTCGGTCCTGCGACCTTGATCACTTCTAACATACAGAGGTTAAAATTATAATAATATTCTATATAGGGGGAGAGGTTTACCAAGGTTTATACCACATGTGTACTTGTGTGTACCCGGGTCTACGACTCATTAATGTTCAAAACAGCATATGTGTAAAGGGTAAAACTGGGTATCAACCCATTAGAGCTTACTTAAGTGGTTAATATATACGAAAACAGTAGTTGCTTGCTATATAAGGTAGATGAGGTATGAATACTTGTATATGTATACTTGTGTCTAAAAGTTATTAACGTCTAAAATAGCGTATGTATAATGGGTAAAACTGGGTATCAACCCATTAGAGCTTACATAAGAGGTTAATATATACGAAAACAGTAGTTGGTTGGTATATAAGGTGGACGGGGAGTGAATAATAACATTAATCAACCCCGGAAGCTGTGGGAATTATCAAGGGTTGTGGCTACCAGAGTTATATATAAGTTTTATGTCATAGTTTCAGCTGCCAGTGATAACTAAGTTTTGTAGAGGTAGTGGGGGTGTGTTGGCCCTCCAGGGTGCCCACCAGGGGTCACCATGCCCCTCACCCGGGGTTAAACATGTGGTACTGGGATAACAGGTGGTTATGGGGGTTAATTAAAATAAATAAGTTGGCAGGTGTGTACCACGCCCACACTACCCCTGTTATCTACCTTGTTTTACACTCTAACAACACACACTAACTACTACCAGACATAACTATCATACACTTGTATCACTCATACACCCTCATGTAACTATACACTAAGATATACACCAGAATAAAGGTGTATAAGAGGGAAATAAAGGATAACTGAGGCAGTGTCTCACCTCCACCACTGCTAACACTACACTGGCTCCTCCACCTTCAGTCTTGCTATATTGTACTGGCAAAAAAACCCGCTACATTCTTGCCTAAAAAGCGCTAACATTAGCTTTATTTACGTGGGTCAGTGCTATAAAAATACTATTAGTTACAAAAATAACACAACATTATGCATTGGTCTCACTCAGCAGTATATTATACATGCCACGGTGGCCCGTGGCCTGGTGGGTAAAGTTAAAGCTTAACACGGTGAGAGTCCGGGTTCGATTCCCAGCGAGGGTAAAAACATTGGACGTTAGTTACCATTTTGTCCTAGGCACATGTCGATTAGACACTAGGCCTGACGTGTTTCCTTACACTGGTTGTCTATCTTCACCCATCAGTAAAATGAGTACCTGGGTGTTAGTGGACTGGTGTGGGTCGCATCCTGGGACAAAACTGACCTAATTTGCGGGAAATTCTCAGCATAACAAGGGGCTTTCTGTCTAGTAGTATGTCATTGATGTGAGCTGTGGAAAATATTAGTATTTTCCGAAAGTTGTAATTGATAAACTTTCCAATATGAACAGATATCCTTAATGTACCGCTGGTACATGGGGGTATGTAATAGAGAACCATCATACCAGCGGGGAGGAAGCGGGAAGAGGCTTGGCAGGGAGGAGGTAGAGGGGAATGGGCAGTGAGTGGACAGCCAGCCTACCCATCAGAGTTCAAGTCGGTATGGCCAGTAAAATTTGGAGATTCCGCCCGCCAAATCGGATTTAATTACCTCCTTTCGTAATGTGGAGGAATATCCAGGGAAGCGGCGAATATAAAGTGGGACAATCGGTCCAGGAGGTCCAGTAATCGGACAATAATTGTGAAATAAGGTGCCGCCGGCGAGTGACGCGGTCATAGGCCTATTTGAACTGAGTGAAATGACCATACGGCAGGATAAAGTCGTAACCCTGATGTTGGGGAGTTCATCTTAGAAGAGACTGTAATATATTCGATGAACTTTGGGAAATGGTGAATACTGTGAAACCGAGTTGTAAATAATCAGGGGTTGATTGTGTCGACCGGGTCTGGCAGGTACGCCATACCCCGACCGCCATATTGGATGTGATTGAAATGAACTAACTTATCGTAAGTTATCTACTCGAAATTCAAGTATCGAGACTGTGAATGTGTATAAACTAGTGGGGCATTAAGCCAGGATACACGTAATATGTAAAGTTATACGTATAAACAGTACAAAAGGTCGGATTAGTGCGAGGATCTGATTCGCACCCCGACCAACCACATGTTAACGAACGCTCGGTCTCGTGGGCGTATAAGAGTGTACGGAAATTAACCTTCCTTGACTCAACGAGACAGCTAATACCATCGCGATCGAATCAGATCGCAGGAGGACGTCAACAACGGAACGACTCCCTCATCTAAAGCTAAGTACTCTGCTGTTTACTTTGTTATTGGCCAATGATATTGTTACGCACAGTAGATGTACTTTAGCTAGGTCAACGATCTACGATACACCGCTATGATGCTGTTAATTAGGTGAGTGTTGGTCATGTTAATTGATCTATGTGTTCTCTACCTCTTCTCCGTGTGATCAGTTGTTCCACAACCAATACAGTCCACTTAAATTTAACGTAATATAGCTATAATAAATGATCTTCTCAGATTTATTTATACTGGTCCAGAGTGCAGTGGGCGAACGAGAATATTGAAGGTACCCCCTCGGTGCGGCCAGGAGCGGGTAAAGTTCTCACATACCTTAAAGGGAATGACTGCGGTAAAATTTATACGAGTCGGTCGTCTCCCTGGGAGTTTGTTTATTGCTAGTGGCGGTGTCCCAGATAGACTTCTCTCACAATTCCCCACAGCGCCCGTTGGTCCGTCCTGAACCGGATGTGATTAGTGAATTAATCATTATTGAATTAATTAATTAATAAATAAGTGACTGATCATAGGAAGTGAGTATAGAGTACACAGTTAATTAATTGTGTGGTGGACAGTAATTAGTCCAATTAATTGCTAGCACAGGCGTGGCTACGATTTGTGCAAGAGTAAGGTGTGAGAATCACCTTTATAAACAATTTATTTAATTTGTGACGTCAGTGGTTATTAATTCTACAACCATGGCTGAACTTAATGGAGTTAATGTGGCTGGCAAGCCCATGAATAATAAAGGGTCTATTTAATTTGTACCCTCAGTGGTTATTGATCCTATAACCATGGCTGAACTTAATGGAGTTAATGTGGCTGGCAAGCCCATGAATAATAAAGGGTCTATTTAATTTGTACCCTCAGTGGTTATTGATCCTATAACCATGGCTGAACTTAATGGAGTTAATGTGGCTGGCAAGCCCATGAATAATAAAGGGTCTATTTAATTTGTACCCTCAGTGGTTATTAATCCTATAACCATGGCTGAACTTAATGGAGTTAGTGTGGCTGGCAAGCCCATGAATAATAAAGGGTCTATTTAATTTGTACCCTCAGTGGTTATTGATCCTATAACCATGGCTGAACTTAATGGAGTTAATGTGGCTGGCAAGCCCATGAATAATAAAGGGTCTATTTAATTTGTACCCTCAGTGGTTATTGATCCTATAACCATGGCTGAACTTAATGGAGTTAATGTGGCTGGCAAGCCCATGAATAATAAAGGGTCTATTTAATTTGTACCCTCAGTGGTTATTGATCCTATAACCATGGCTGAACTTAATGGAGTTAATGTGGCTGGCAAGCCCATGAATAATAAAGGGTCTATTTAATTTGTACCCTCAGTGGTTATTGATCCTATAACCATGGCTGAACTTAATGGAGTTAATGTGGCTGGCAAGCCCATGAATAATAAAGGGTCTATTTAATTTGTACCCTCAGTGGTTATTGATCCTATAACCATGGCTGAATTTAATGGAGTTAATGTGGCTGGCAAGCACAGAGAGACTAATGTGAAACTGGCACCCTCCGTAGTAAGCAATGACTCGGTGGGACTAGTAAGTGTTTTGATAAGCAGTGACTATTATGCCACCTTCGTGAAGGGTATGACGAAGAAAGGTGGTGTCACTCTTCTCAACATTGGTGAAGGCCATGTAATTTATGGCAGGCTTCCTCGCAGTAATGAATGACTGGAGGAAGCCATAAAAGCATCACGGTGTGCCTTACCATGAAACGTCACTCCAGTGTAAATATTCTTCTATAGAGGATGCTGTTAAACCAGTGTATAAATTGTGGGAACTGGACAGTGGGAATTAATGTAAATGAAGAAAGTCCAGATGATTCCTTCACTCAGGAACAATACCTGAAGGATGTTAAATTTGAGTCTGGACAATACTGGGTGCGACTCCCATGGAAGCTAAACCATCCGGAACTACCCACTAATTACCGGATGGCGTATGGTCAGTTAAAGGCCCAGCTCCACGAATTGAGTAAGACACCAGAATTGCTGACTGCTTATAATGGGATCATTAATGAACAGTTAAATAATCAGTTCATAGAGGAGGTACCCCCTGAGCAAGCCAATATTTATGGCCACTACTTACCTCATCACGGAGTGAAGAAGGATTCGAAAACCACTCCTTTGAGGATCGTGTTTAATTGTAGTGCCAGGGGTAATAAAAATGTACCTAGTTTGAATGATTGTTTAATGACAGGTCCGTCGCTGACGGAGAAATTGGGAGATGTGTTATTAAATTTCAGAGTTAATAGTTATGCCTTTACGGCAGATATAAGTAAAGCTTTCCTGAGAGTGGGATTGCAAGAAACGGATCGGGATTACACAAGATTTCTGTGGCCAGAGGATCCTAGCAATCCACTTAGTCCGCTGAAAACTTTCAGATTCAGAAGTGTCTTATTTGGGGCTACTTCTAGTCCGTTCTTACTTCAGGCGACGATAAATGCGCACCTTAAACGTACAGGTGGTCCACTGAGTGAAATAATGAGTAAACAATTCTATGTGGACAATTTCCTGGGGGTGACGTCAACTGAAGAGGAGCTAATGAAGATATATGAAGGGGCTAATGACATAATGCAAGGTGCAAATATGCCGCTCAGGGAGTGGAACAGTAATTCGTCCAGGTTAAAGGACCGAATAAATAAAGATAATCCCGGCGATGAAGTATCTGGGTGTAGCAATGTATTGGGACTGACTTGGGATACTGAAAGAGACTTGATATCGTTAAAGCCTAATAATTATAGTATGCCCAAGAAATTAACGAAGAGAACCCTACTTGCTGAAGTTTCAAAATGTTTTGATCCACTAGGCTTAGTGGCGCCTCTTACAATCAGAGGGAAATTATTGGTACAAGAGGCATGGAAGCAGAAGTGTGCTTGGGATGAAACCCTACCTGAGGAATTCGTTAGCAGGTGGGAAGAATTAATTGGTGATTATGAGAGAGTTCCAATGTTGGAGTTTCCGGTGTGTAACACGCTCTGGAGTGGAAAATACACTCCACATTTTTGCGATGCTTCTAAATTGGCGTTTGGAGCAGTCGCTTATTTTCAATGTGATAAAGATATCTCTCTTGTCATGTCTAAAACTAAAGTGGCTCCAATTAAATTACGTACTTTACCTCAGTTGGAATTAACCGCCATTTATGTGGGTGTCAAATTAGCTGATTATTTACGGAGTAAATTGCCGGAGATAAATATTAGCGACACCACAATTTGGTCTGATAATGAGGTATCCTTGCAGTGGATTCGTAACGAAAAACAGCAAGATTGTGTACGTGCAAAATAGTCGCAAAAATTTACGAGATACAATTTGAATCGTCTAACAACGAACTCTGCCCGGCCGCAGTGTGGAAAATATTAGTATTTTCCGAAAGTTGTAATTGATAAACTTTCCAATATGAACAGATATCCTTAATGTACCGCTGGTACATGGGGGTATGTAATAGAGAACCATCATACCAGCGGGGAGGAAGCGGGAAGAGGCTGGGCAGGGAGGAGGTAGAGGGGAATGGGGAGTGAGTGGACAGCCAGCCTACCCATCAGAGTTCAAGTCGGTATGGCCAGTAAAATTTGGAGATTCCGCCCGCCAAATCGGATTTAATTACCTCCTTTCGTAATGTGGAGGAATATCCAGGGAAGCGGCGAATATAAAGTGGGACAATCGGTCCAGGAGGTCCAGTAATCGGACAATAATTGTGAAATAAGGTGCCGCCGGCAGTGAGCGCGGTCATAGGCCTATTTGAACTGAGTGAAATGACCATACGGCAGGATAAAGTCGTAACCCTGATGTTGGGAGTTCATCTTAGAAGAGACTGTAATATATTCGATGAACTTTGGGAAATGGTGAATACTGTGAAACCGAGTTGTAAATAATCAGGGGTTGATTGTGTCGAGCCGGGTCTGGCTTGGGTACGCCATACCCCGACCGCCATATTGGATGTGATTGAAATGAACTAACTTATCGTAAGTTATCTACTCGAAATTCAAGTATCGAGACTGTGAATGTGTATAAACTAGTGGGGCATTAAGCCAGGATACACGTAATATGTAAAGTTATACGTATAAACAGTACAAAAGGTCGGATTAGTGCGAGGATCTGATTCGCTACCCCGACCAACCACATGTTAACGAACGCTCGGTCTCGTGGGCTATAAGAGTGTACGGAAATTAACCTTCCTTGACTCGACGAGACAGCTAATACCATCGCGATCGAATCAGATCGCAGGAGGACGTCAACAACGGAACGACTCCCTCATCTAAAGCTAAGTACTCTGCTGTTTACTTTGTTATTGGCCAATGATATTGTTACGCACAGTAGATGTACTTTAGCTAGGTCAACGATCTACGATACACCGCTATGATGCTGTTAATTAGGTGAGTGTTGGTCATGTTAATTGAACTATGTGTTCTCTACCTCTTCTCCGTGTGATCAGTTGTTCCACAACCAATACAGTCCACTTAAATTTAACGTAATATAGCTATAATAAATGATCTTCTCAGATTTATTTATACTGGTCCAGAGTGCAGTGGGCGAACGAGAATATACGAGTCGGTCGTCTCCCTGGGAGTTTGTTTATTGCTAGTGGCGGTGTCCCAGATAGACTTCTCTCACAATTCCCCACATGAGCTATGGTCTGTATACCTTGTACATGTACTTGTAGTAAATAAAGATATTAACTTTATTTCTTTCTACAGTATACAGACAATGTAGTTTACATGTAATAATATTAATCACAAAAGAAAGCCGTGGGGGCGCTGACCCCCAAAAACCCTCTCCAGGTATACCAGGATGTGGTGCATTTCTGGCAGACTAATACTAATGCTTAAAGACTACTTAAGAATTATAATAATAATAATAATATCTTTATTTCTACAAGTACACGTACAAGGTATACAGACCTATATTGCCAGGCACACCACCTAAAGGGTACAACACGACACAGAACATCCAGACCATGGGAAAACCTGGGTAGCCAAAGCCACTCCAGAGAGAGAGTTTTTTTTAGCGCAAGGAAGGAAAAAAAGCTGGCAGGAAATGACAGAAATCGTACACCAACTGCAATCATTTCTGGAGTGGAACCACAGTCAATGGCCTCCACTTCAGAATAACAGATATTAGTGCCAGGAAAAAAAGACCCTCCCCATACCACCAATCCAACTACATTCATCTTTGCAAATATACAGGGTCTAAAGCCAGCAACAAACAACAAGATACCTTACATCCGTGGACTGCTTACAGAGTCAAATGCAATGTTTGCGGCTTTCACAGAGACCCACATAAAGGATCACTTGGACAATGAAATATGGATCCCTGACTGCAACCTATACAGATGTGACAGAGTGAACAGACAAAAGGGAGGGGGTTGGCCTGTATATCACAGTCACTTATATGCTCAGAACTACTAAATGCTTCAAATGATGTAGTTGAAGTTTTAGCAGTAAAGATCGAGAATCAAAACCTGGTCATCGTGGTTGTATACAAGCCTCCGGATGCAACGTCCCAACAATTCCAGGAACAGCTTCTGAAAATTGACCAATGTCTGGAAAACCTTCCAGCCCCTGCCCCCAACATCTTGCTCCTGGGGGACTTCAACCTAAGGCACCTAAAATGGAGGAATATTGCAAATAATGTTGTAGCAGAGATAACACCAGGAGGCAGCTCAGATGAAAACTCGCACACACACGAGCTTTTAAATCTCTGCACCAAATTCATCTTAAACCAGCAAATAATAGAGCCTAAAAGATTGGAGAATACACTGGACCTCATCTTCACTAACAATGATGATCTGATACGAAATGTCATCATATCAAAAACGATATACTCAGATCACAACATAATAGAGGTCCAGACATGCATGAGGGAAGCCCCAGATCGACAAAATGTGATCAGTCGCGAGGGAGCCTTCTCCAATTTCAACTTCAATAACAAAAACATAAGGTGGGACCAAGTAAACCAAATCCTAAATTATATAAACTGGGAAGATAGCCTAAGCATCACGGATCCTAACCTATGTCTAGAACAAATTAACTCTGTGGCACTTGAGGTTTGCTCAAGGCAAATTCCCTTATGGAAAAGGAGGAGAAGATGTAAACTAGAAAGAGAGAGGCGCTCCCTATACAGGCGAAGGCAAAGAATAACAGAGCGGCTACAAGAGGCCAATATATCTGAAATACGTAGGGAGGCACTGGTCAGAGAAATAGCAAACATCGAATTAAAACAAAAGGAATCTTACAGGAATCAAGAAACGCGGGAAGAACTAAAAGCCATAAATGAAATTGAAAGAAACCCAAAGTATTTCTTTTCTTATGACAAAACAAAGTCGAGAACAACATCCAGTATTGGGCCCCTACTCATGTAAGTAAATTTACTTACTTACGTTTATACATGGTTACAATCATGAACAAATTATAAAGTGCGATAAACCACCTCAACTACTGGGAACGCTTGAAGTTCCTAAACCTGTACTCTCTAGAACGCAGGCGGGAGAGATACATTATTATATACACATGGAAAATTCTTGAGGGCTTAGTACCAAACTTGCACACAAAAATCACTCCCTACGAAAGGGGCTGGAGTGGTTGCATTAGCCAATTCGATTGAGGGGGTCATTGGAGACTTGTCTAGGACTTTAAACTGATAGATTATAGAGGTATGGGTGTTTGTGGGAAACAATCAGGCTGTAGTATTAGGCCTGGAAACAGCAGATATTACCAGGATACCCCAGGGATATGTTTAAAAGATAAGATTCAAAATAAAGTTGTTTGTAAATGCAAAGCAATTGATCAACAAACAAAGAGAGATAGTAGAGGGCAACGAGTGACTAGCTCCCTTAAGGTTTACTATACAAATAGTAGGAGTCTAAGAAATAAGATAGATGAGCTAAGATTACTTGCAAGTGCAGGTAATATAGATATTATTGCTATAACAGAGACATGGTTCAACCTGAAAGATAGAGAAATCCCTTCCGAGTGCAACATTCAGGGTTACAAACTATTCCACACTGATAGGGTCAACAGGAAGGGTGGTGGAGTGGCGATGTATGTCAGAGATAATTTAAATTGTTGTGTTAGACAAGGTATAAGATTAGAAACAGCGGACACAGAATCTGTTTGGCTACAGTTTCTCGAGGGTCGTGAAAAATTAATTTTGGGTGTGATTTACAGGCCCCCAAGTCTGGATAGGGAGTGCAGTAAGCTGCTATGGGACGAAATTCATAAGGCGTCTAGATATGAAAATGTTGTGTTAATGGGAGATTTTAACTTTAGACAAATTGATTGGAACAATGAGACAGGTAATCTCGAGTCTAGCGACTTTCTTGATACGGTTCAGGATTGTTTTTTAAAACAGTTTGTGACAGAACCAACTAGAGGTAGCAACTTGCTTGATTTGGTTCTTGCTAAAAAGAATCACTAATTAATAATCTTGAGGTTAATGAAGAGCTTAGGGAAAGCGATCACAAATCACTTAGTTTTAATATATCATGGAATTACCCAGGTAACTGCAATCAAGTCTCTGTTCCAGACTTTCGTGTAGCCGACTTCATGGGGCTGAGAAATTACCTAGGTGGGCTAAATTGGGATGACCTGACTATGGGTCAGGTAGGTGGTTTTGGTTGCCAATATGACGTTTTTCAGAGCGTAGTTCTAGCTGCCCAGACAACTTTTGTTCCAAGTAGGGAAATTAGATCTAACAAAAATGATCCTAAATGGATGAACAATAGATTAAAATATCTCATTGGTCAAAAGAGAGGCATATATAGGCGTATCAAAAGAGGGAATGGACAGATAAGAAATCAATATTATCAATTAAAGAGATAAATAAAAAAAGGAATAAGAAAAGCAAAAAGGGATTATGAGGTTAAGGTCGCAAGGGATTCGAAGACTAACCCAAAAGGGTTCTTTCAAGTATACAGAAGTAAGATTAGGGACAAGATAGGCCCACTTAAGAGTAACTCAGGACAGATCACGGACAGTGATAAAGATATGTGTGAAATTTTCAATACTTACTTCCTCTCAGTTTTTACTCAGGAAGATACTAGCAGAATTCCAGAAATAATAAATTATATAGAACTGGAAGATAATAGACTATGCTCGATTGGGGTAACTAGTGACATGGTCCTCAGACAAATAGAGAAATTAAAACCTAACAAATCCCCAGGCCCTGATGAACTGTTTGCAAGAGTTTTAAAGGAATGTAAAGAGGAACTTAGCAAACCTTTGGCAAATCTTTTCAATATATCACTACAAACTGGCATAGTGCCAGACAAGTGGAAAAGGGCAAATGTAATACCTATTTACAAGGCAGGTGACAGGTCCTTAGCTTCGAACTATAGACCAATAAGCCTTACCTCCATAGTTGGTAAATTTATGGAGTCAATAATTGCCGAGGCAATTCGTAGCCATCTTGAAAAGCATAAATTGATTAATGAATCTCAACACGGTTTTACTAAGGGGCGTTCCTGTCTTACGAATTTACTAACTTTTTTCACTAAGGTGTTTGAGGAGGTAGATCATGGTAATGAATATGATATTGTGTATATGGACTTCAGTAAGGCTTTCGATAAAGTTCCACATCAGAGGCTACTGAGGAAACTTAAGGCACACGGAATAGGAGGAGAAATTTTTTCCTAGGTAGAGGCATGGTTGACTAATAGGCGGCAGAGAGTTTGCATAAATGGAGAGAAATCAGAATGTAAATTTGCTGATGACACCAAAATAGGCCGTCCAATTCATTCAAATGAGGACATTAGATCACTCCAGGATGATTTGAATAGACTGATGCAGTGGTCGGAGAAGTGGCAGATGCAGTTTAATGTAAACAAATGCAAAGTTCTAATATGTTGGGCAGGACAATAACCATGCCACATATAAGCAGAATAATGTAGATCTTATTACTTGTGATTGCGAGAAGGATTTAGGAGTTCTGGTTAGTAGTAATCTGAAGCCTAGACAACAGTGCATAAGTGTTCGCAATAAAGCTAACAGAATCCTTGGCTTCATATCAAGAAGTATAAATAACAGAAGTCCTCAGGTTGTTCTTCAACTCTATATATCTTTGGTTAGGCCTCATTTAGATTATGCTGCACAGTTCTGGTCACCATATTACAGAATGGATATAAATGCACTGGAAAACGTACAAAGGAGGATGACAAAGTTGATCCCTTGTATCAGAAATCTTCCCTATGAGGATAGACTGAGGGCACTGAATCTGCACTCTCTAGAAAGGCGTAGAATTAGGGGGGATATGATTGAGGTGTATAAATGGAAAACAGGAATAAATAAAGGGGATGTAAATAGCGTGCTGAAAATATCCAGCCAAGACAGGACTCGCAGCAATGGTTTCAAGTTGGAAAAGTACAGATTCAGGAAGGATATAGGAAAGCACTGGTTTGGTAATAGAGTTGTGGATGAGTGGAACAAACTCCCAAGTACCGTCATAGATGCTAAGACGTTGTGTAGTTTTAAAAATAGGTTAGATAAATACATGGGTGGGTGTGGATGGGTGTGAGTTTGGACCTGACTAGCTTGTACTACCAGGTCAGTAGCTGTACTAATTCCTTAAGTGGAAGTGACCTGACAAGGTGGTCGGCTGACCAGGTGGTCGGCTGGACAATTATATGAGTGGGTGCGGTTGGGGGTGAATTGGTCCTGACTAGCTTGTGCTAGGTCAGATGCAGTGCTCCTTCCTTAAGTGAATGTAACCTGACCTGGCTGGGTCGGGGCATTGGCTTAAGCCGTTGGAGATTTGGACCTGCCTCGCATGGGCCAGTAGGCCTGCTGCAGTGTTCCTTCTTTCTTATGTTCTTATGAAAGCAAAAGACTCGGCAGGCGATGTAACATCCCCCCAATGAAGAGCAGGGGTGCCACTAGCACGTTGAGGGACAACACAATAAGTGTCAGGGGCCCAAGATTGTTCAACTGCCTCCCAGCATACATCAGGGGGATTACCAACAAACCCCTGGCTGTCTTCAAGCAGGCACTGGACAGGCACCTAAAGTCGGTACCTGACCAGCCGGGCTGTGGTTCGTACGTTGGACAGCGTGCGGCCAGCAGTAACAGTCTGGTTGATCAGGCTCTGGTCCAGCAGGAGGCCTGGTCACGGACCGGGCCGCAGGGGCGTTGACCCCTGGAATTCTCTCCAGGTAGGTAGGTAGGTAATGAACAATTCACTAGTCTACACCCGGTCACAACTGTAATGAGTTCTTGGTGCAAATTTTAATTGTTGGGTCACACACACACATACATATACACACACACATACAGCCTTTTGTTGTGTTATTAATGGTCTGAGATGACTTATTGTTGTTGAGCCCCATGCGCAGATTCCATAGGTGAGGTAGGGGTAAATGAGTGTGTGATATAGGGTAAGGAGAGCTGGTTGTGAAACATAGTACCGTATCTTGGATAGTATTCCTACGGTCTTGGAGACTTTCTTGGAAATTTGTTGTATATGTGTCTGAAATTTGAGGCCACTGTCAAGTGGATTCCTAAGAATTTTCTCTCTGTGAGTTTTGTGACAAGTGATCCGTTTATCATTATGTTAAGTGGTACATTTGTAGCTCTGTTTCAAAACTGAATGAAATGGGTTTTATCAATATTGAGAGTAAGTTTGTTAGTCATCATCCAGGTAGATATTTTCTGCAATTCAGCATTTACAGTGTTGGCTAGTATGTCTGGGCTTGGGTGAGAGAAAAAGTATGTAGTGTCATCTGCAAATAGTATGGGTTTGAGTAGTTGAGATGCATTTGGTAGGTCGTTAATGTAAATGAGAAAGAGAAGTGGACCAAGAACACTTCCCTGTGGGACACCAACTATAATAGTTTGCGCGGTAGAGCTAGCTCCATTTGTGTACACATATTGGTTTCTGTTGCTAAGGTATGATTTTAGGTAGTTGAGGGAGTGCCCTCTTATACCATAGTGTGATAATTTTAGGTGTAACAGATCATGGTCAACTGTATCAAAAGCTTTACGTAAATCAATGAAGATTCCCACTGGGATTTCTTTTTTCTCGAGAGCGGTGTAAATTATTTCTAGCATGTGTATAATAGCATCATTTGTATTTTTATTAGGCCTGAAATCAAACTGACAGTGGTTGAGTACGTTGTGGGAGATGAGGTAGGAATATATCTGCCTATGAATTAATTTTTCAAAGATTTTGGAGAGAAGGGGTAAGTTAGATATTGGCCTATAGTTATTCAGGTCTGTTTGATCTCCTTTATGTATGGGGGTAACCCTTACTATTTTGAGTATTGAAGGGAAGGTAGAGGATTCGATGGATTTGTTAAAGTGTTGCAATAATTGGTGAGAGAATTTGAGAAGCTTTTTAGTATATAAAATGTGGTAAGTTATTTAGATCTCCTGTCTTGTAGATGAATGGTTCAGAGAACCGACAAGTTGGTAAATTAGACACATATGCAACACTTGGGTATCTTTATTGAGGAAACGTTTCGCCACACAGTGGCTTCATCAGTCCATACAAAGGAGAATCGTGAAGAACAGGAGGAGTCGATGTTGTCAGTCCATCAATCTTGAATATAATACAGCATATGTGCGAAGAGGAAGGTTATATACTGTAGACAGGAGAGGTGCAGAAGTCGTAGGAGGTGTCACATTTGCCCAATGTGGAATTTTTTTTTTTTTTTTTTTTTTTTAAAAACAGTACAGACAAGTATAGACAAGAAGAGTTACAACAGGAACAAAATATGTATGTGATAATATAATAATTATACACTGTCATAATCCAACACGTCAGCAGGATAGAAATTTGACATTTCATATTCGATGTAAACCCGTTACATCATAACCCGCAATTGCGGAAACACAACATTCAAAACAATGATAAGTACTATAACAAGCATAGTATTATGTCACTAAATACAATTACAAACCAAGAACCCCCCTCCCTCCCGGAGCACCGTACAACACGTGCTCTAGTACCTGGACCCTCCTGCAGCTCCACACTGTACAAATCACGAGGGAAACCCCGACTTAACTTATTTGTGTTGAGAGCCCAACACAGTGTTTCTCAACATAATATATCATACCTCCGAACTCTAAACATAAACATCTAACCATGTATACTTTAAATATGTTGATACCGTTATTTAAAAAAAAAACTTTTACATCTTATTGAAAACGGTACATACAGGTATATACAATACAATAAAAGGATACCTAATATGAATGGAAATTATGTTCAACAATGCTTATTAATATTACAACACGCCGACAACACCCCCATCCCTAATGCATTTACAAATCAAAATCAACCGTACCATGTATACTATTTGACCATACATAGATGTTGTTCGTTTGCCTTAGTATTACATGCAAGTTAAGTCGAAACACATATTTGTTCAATACAAATTATCTTTGTCGACACTGGACTCCAGTCCGACTCTCATGTATGTTACATGGGGATCAAGAAGCACCTAAGTTTACGTCTCCAATCATTACAAAACATTCGAGGCTACAAAACACAATTCTCCTACCACAGGTCTTGTTCATGGTAAGCATACCATCCAAGGTTAATTCCCATAACTCTCCACATGCTTTGGCGTGCTCCCTAACACAAAACTAGTTGTCTTTGTGATATCATCAGAAAAACCTTAGGTTCTCTGGCATTAGATCTCTTATGCTCTTAATTCTCCCCCTCTTACTAGGTACACAAAACACCTAACTAAACCTTCAGTACATATTACCAGTATACATCGGAACACATAAGAAATTTTAACACATGACCAAGCAACACTAATAAGAATCACAGCCTAATTGTATACTATGTTCTATTCATCAGATATACAACTTGGAAATCTCTCCATGTTGTCAATTCGCACAATCTGAGTCGGTCCTATGAAAGGCCACAAAAGTAACGCAAACAGAGGATATATCCCTTATTTGGCACAATGGGTTGTCACTGTCTCTGAAAGTCTTCGGACTAACTAGCCCGATTTGAATATCCAACTCTCATACCTGGAGTCTACCTGGAGAGAATTCCAGGGGTCAACGCCCCCGCGGCCCGGTCCGTGACCAGGCCTCTTGTTGGACCAGAGCCTGATCAACCAGGCTGTTACTGCTGGCCGCACGCAGTCCAACGTACGAACCACAGCCCGGCTGATCAGGTACCGACTTGAGGTGCCTGTCCAGTGCCTGCTTGAAGACAGCCAGGGGCTTGTTGGTAATCCCCCTGATGTATGCTGGGAGGCAGTTGAACAATCTTGGGCCCCTCACACTTATTGTGTTGTCCCTCAACGTGCTAGTGGCACCCCTGCTCTTCATTGGGGGAATGTTACATCGCCTGCCGAGTCTTTTGCTTTCGTAGGGAGTGATTTTTGTGTGCAAGTTTGGTACTAAGCCCTCGAGAATTTTCCATGTGTATATAATAATGTATCTCTCCCGCCTGCGTTCTAGAGAGTACAGGTTTAGGAACTTCAAGCGTTCCTAGTAGTTGAGGTGGTTTATCGTACTTATGCGTGCCGTGAAGGTTCTCTGCACATTTTCAAGGTCAGCAATTTCACCCGCCTTGAAAGGTGCAGTTAGTGTGCAGCAATATTCCAGCCTAGATAGAACAAGCGATCTGTAAAGTGTCAACATGGGCTTGGCATCCCTGGTTTTGAAGGTTCTCATTATCCATCCTGTCATTTTTCGAGCAGATGCAATTGCTACATTGTTATGGTCCTTGAAGGTGAGATCCTCTGACATGAACACTCCCAGGTCTTTGACATTAGTTTTCGCTCTATTGTGTGGTTGGAATTAGTTTTGTACTCCGATGAGATTTTAATTTCTTCACGTTTTCCGTATCTGAGTAATTGAAATTTCTCATCATTGAACTTCATATTGTTTTCTGCAGCCCATTTAAAGATTTGGTTTATGTCTGCTTGGAGTCTTGCAGTGTCTTCAACGGTGGACACTGTCATACAGATTCGGGTGTCATCTGCAAAGGAAGACACAGCACTGTGGCTTATATCCCTGTCAATGTCTGATATGAGGATGAGGAATAGGATGGGAGCAAGTACTGTGCCTTGTGGAACAGAGCTTTTCACAGTAGCTGCCTCAGACTTTACTCTGTTGACTACTACTCTTTGTGTTCTATGTGTTAGGAAATTATAAATCCATCTACCAACTTTTCCTGTTATTCCTTTATCACGCATTTTGTGTGCTATTACACCATGGTCACACTTGTCAAAGGCTTTTGCAAAATCTGTGTATATAACATCTGCATTCTGTTTATCATCTAGCGCATCCAGGACCTTGTCGTAGTGGTCCAGTAGTTGGGACAGACAGGAGCGGCCTGCTCTAAACCCATGCTGTCCTGGGTTGTGCAATTGATGGGTATCAAGATGGGTGGCGATCTTGCTTCTTAGAACCCTTTCAAAGATTTTTATGATATGGGACGTTAGCGCAATTGGTCTGTAGTTCTTTGCTATTGCTTTACTGCCCCCTTTGTGGAGCGGGGCTATGTCTGTTGTTTTTAGTAGCTGCGGGACGATCCCAGTGTCCATGCTCCCTCTCCATAGGATGTTAAAAGCATGTGATAGGGGCTTCTTGCAGTTCTTGATGAACACGGAGTTCCATGAGTCTGGGCCTGGAGCGGAGTGCATGGGCATGTCATTTATTGCCTTTTCAAAGTCATTTGGCGTAGTGATGATGTCAGAAAGGCATGCGTCTGTCAAGTTCTGTGGCACTCTCATGAAAAAATCATTTAGGTTTTCGATTTTCAGTCTGGTTAGTGGCTCGCTAAAGACTGAGTCATACTGGGATTTAAGTAACTCACTCATTTCCTTGCTGTCATCTGTGTAGGACCCATCCGGTTTAAGTAGGGGCCCAATACTGGTTGTTGTTCTCGACTTTGATTTTGCATAGGAAAAGAAATACTTAGGGTTTCTTTCAATTTCATTTATGGCTCTTAGTTCTTCCCGTGTCTCTTGATTCCTATAAGATTCCTTTAGTTTTAATTCGATGTTTGCTATTTCTCTGACTAGTGTCTCCCTACGTATTTCAGAGATATTGGCCTCCTGTAGCCGCTCCGTTATTCTGTGCCTTCGCCTGTATAGGGAGCGCCTCTCTCTTTCTAGTTTGCATCTTCTCCTCCTTTTCCTTAAGGGAATTTGCCTTGAGCAAACCTCAAGTACCACAGAGTTAATTTGTTCAAGACATAGGTTGGGATCCGTGATGCTTAGGCAATCTTCCCAGTTTATATCATTTAGGACTTGGTTTACTTGGTCCCACCTTATGTTTTTGTTATTGAAGTTGAATTTGGAGAAAGCTCCCTCACGGCTGATCACATTTTGTTGATCTGGAGCTCCCCGCATGCATGTCTGGACCTCTATTATGTTGTGATCTGAGTATATTGTTTTTGATATGATGACATTTCGTATCAGATCATCATTGTTGGTGAAGATGAGGTCCAGCGTATTCTCTAATCTTGTGGGCTCTACTATTTGCTGGTTTAAGGTGAACTTGGTGCAGAGATTTAAAAGTTCATGCATGTGTGAATTTTCATCTGAGCTGCCTCCTGGTGTTATCTCTGCTACCACATTGTTTGCAATGTTCCTCCATTTTAGGTGCCTGAGGTTGAAATCCCCCCGTAGCAAGATGTTGGGGGCAGGAGCTGGAAGATTTTCCAGACAGTGGTCAATTTTCAGAAGCTGTTCCTGGAATTGTTGGGACGTTGCATCCGGGGGCTTGTAGACAACCACGATGACCAGGTTTTGATTCTCGACCTTTATTGCTAGTACTTCAACTACATCATTTGAGGCATTTAGTAGTTCTGAACATATAAGTGACTGTGATATACAGGCCAACCCCCCCTTTTTGCCTATTCACTCTGTCACACCTGTATAGGTTGTAGCCCGGGATCCATATTTCATTGTCCAAGTGATCTCTTATGTGGGTCTCTGTGAAAGCCGCAAACATGGCATTTGACTCTGTAAGCAGTCCACTAATGTAAGGTACCTTGTTGTTTGTTGCTGGCTTTAGACCTTGTATATTAGCAAAGATGAATGTAGTTGGATTGGTGGTATTGGTGGTATGGGGGGTCTTTTTTCCTGGCTCTAATATCTGTTGTAATGGAGTGGAGGCCACTGACTGTGATTCCACTCCAGAAATGATTGCAGTTGGTGTACAATTTCTGTCATTTCCTGCCAGCTTTTTTCCTTCCTGGCACTAAAAACCTCTCTCTCCGGAGTGGCTGTGGCTACCCTGATTTTGCCATGGTCTGGATGTTCTGTGTCGCCTCGTACCCTTTAGGTGGTATGCCTGGCAATATAAGTTATAACACTGTCTTTCCTGAATTGATGTGTGGCACATTTCAGGGTGGAAAAACTTACAGGACGGGAGGTTGCATTTGCCTGTTTTCATATGGGAACGGCATTTTCTGGGGTGATCATAATTACATGTCCCATCTGATTTCCCAGATTTTCCATGCCTGCAGATACCAAGTGCATAATATTCACATAGGCCTGGTTTCCGTTTGCCCTGGTTTTTAGTGACTGTGTTCCCCATTGGTGGGTGTGTTCCTGTCTCATGTCTGTCTTCGTTACTATTGCTAACAATGGAGCCTTCAACTGTTTCCGGTAATTTATCTTCATTATTTCCCTGGGCATCCCTTGTTTACTATCTACCGTGGTATTGCTAGTTTGTACCACTGTTTTGTGTGTGTCCTTGTCTACACCTGTTTCCCCATCATTTATTTCACTAGAGCTACTGTCCCTCTTCAGGTCACCATCATTTATTTCCCCATTCTTAAATATATTGGGTATCATTTCAACATCTGTACCGGGCGGTAGCATCATCTGGCCCTGATTTTTTACTGACCCAACTGTTATAGAAAGCTGTCATGTTTTGTATGAAGTCCGATTTGGTGTTGTCATCTTATAATATCGATGTGGTTTTATTCCACAGTTCAGTCTCATTTGGACATACCCAAAAACACTTCCCTTGTTTAATATCTCGGGTAGTAGAGTCTTGAATGTCTACACAAGGGGCGTGGCAGCATTTACCACAAAAGATGCATGTAATCCATGCAGAGGAACGTTTGCTTGTTTGGTTGCATATTACACAGGGTTTCATGATTGATTTTGTTGGTTGCTTTACTGTATATTCTACTAATAGGTTCCCTGAAGTGGTGATCCGTCTATTTGTATCGTATCTATTTTATTTGCATGTGTAAATGTTGGACAATCTTACCTCGTAGAAGTTATTCTTACTGTTATTGTTTGGGTGTTTGATAAGGTCCCTAAAACTCCGTCCGCTTATTGAATCCGGACTCGGATACCAGTTTGAACCCAGTCAATGGTTCCCTTATTTCTTGGATCTGACGAGATCCAGTGTCACTTATTTAATGAATCCTGTAGGGGTTGTCTGGGTTACGCAAGACAGATCACTGGAAGATGATTAAACAGAGTAATAATAATAATCGGTATGGTACAAAAGTATAACTTGCGTGTTGGAGATAAAAACCGGTCCTTCTGGCAGCTCCTACTGTACGGCAGGCCGTACCTCTGGCACCCTGGTTTACCTCTGGCACCCTGTTTACTTCTTGCACCCTGGTAAAACCTAGCCCGCTTTAACACCTGGGTATCCGTGCACTTATGGTTCACTCTACTGGGTTTAGATTTGTTTTTTTTTTACCTACACCACAACACTGCTGGTTTTCTTATGATGACTGGAAGATATACGGACTTATGTTAGTGAAATCGTTCACTGACAACTCACAACTCGACACTGTTTATCGAATTTTTCAGCTGGACAAATTACGTATTTCCTCAGGATTGTGCCCCTTTTCGTATTTCATAAATTTTTATATCAATGTAATCACTAGATTTTGGTCAGGTATACTAACAGTTTAAAATTATCGATACACGGACTTGCGTGGTAAGGACCCGGCGGCCGCTGGCAACTGATTTCAAACACGAAACTCGTTAGGCCTACACTTCCACCTTTGTTTTCACTTAACATCTATTAACTTTGTATACTATGGCACCACTGATATATTCACTATACAGATCTATCTTCACCCTATTTTCAGGGAGACTTTCCTTCCTCTGACAAATAAACGTTCTGTTTTGATTATTTCACACGGCACTAAGTTCCCCTCTGGCTTTATGGCACTATGTTCTGGCACACTAATTCCCTTGTTTTTTGTCTCTGTATAACTGTTTTCTGCCTGACTCTCTCCATGCAAAAGAAGTTTACCTACCACTTAATAACTAACAGTTCCACCAAAATGATAAAACCATGCACTGTCTCCATTTTGAACTCCCCCCCCCTCAGTCTGAGTCAACGATCACACCGAGAACCTAAACCCGGACCAACTACAGGTCACCTTCCCTCATCCTAGGCCACATCCCACATCTTGCACACCTTTTCACTAGCGCACTTCATACATAAAATGAAAAACACCCTCCCCCCTCACCGGAGACCAGCCCACAAGCTCCGTCATGGTACCATTCAACACGCAGTGGATGTCACAAACCCTTTAATACATCCATCGTTAGATGTCTATATCCCAACGAAAAGTCTCTCTCCCAGCTATGTCCATACACTTCACGATTTCTACATTTCGTTCTGTAAAACCGACCGCCAGTGCCCTGATGCGCGTCGCACTTCTAAT
>WNWK01026015.1:0-27893 GCA_009830355.1 Cherax destructor
TTTTGACCCGTTCTGTCTTTTTTTAATATAGGTGATTTATATTGATGGATTTGAGTATTTTGGGGGTTAAGGTTGTTTAGTCTTTTATTTGTGATTTGTTTTTTTTTTTAGGGCAATGCTTTTAAAATGGGGGTATTGGGTCTTTTTAAGAAAATTATTAATCGTAAGTCAGTATCTGAGAAGTTGTCTTTTCTTTTTCCCCAGTCGGTGTTTGTAAAAATTTATGAAGTTATTTATAGGCGGGGGGGTTATGTAGTCTAAAGGTAACTTTAGTAGCCCCCAAGTTTTTTTCTGAGGTTGGTTATGAGAAAGGTTGGGTAGTGGTCTGTGGTATTGTCGGGGGTTATGCCTGATTTTAATGGGGATATGGTATTACCCCGGGATATGGTCTAATAGAGAGGGGGGTCTCGGGTTCTTGTAGGTTTTTTCTGTGGGGGAACGGAGGTTTTTCCTTAGTGTTTTGAATTCAGTTATTTGGGGGGGCCCCGATCTTGTAGGAGGTTTATATTGAAGTTTTGTGAGGTTGGGGTCTTTGTTCATGTGTGCATCATTCATCTTCCAATTTTTTTTTAAATTTTTGAATTTTTGGGTGGTAATCTATAGATGTTTATAACTGTGAGGGTTTTTTTGTAGGTATTTGGTTTAAACTTAGCTATTATATTTTCCCCCCGTTTTTCTCTTTGCTGTATTGTTGATACATTCAAGTGGTCTGAGAAAAACATGGCGTGCCACCCTTGTTGGTCTGGTTGGGGAATTGTGTAGGGTTTTGTGTCCCGGGAATGGCGTAGATATCTGTTTTTGAGGCTTTGGTTTTTTGGGGGGGCGATGGGGGGCATTTTCCCTTTGTGGGGTTTAATAATGCGGTGAGGTTTTTAAAAATTTTTTTTAAAGATGGGGCTTGTATTAAAAATAGTTGTTATTGTTGGCTTTGAGTAGTGTTTTCCTTTTGTTCTTTTGTGTAAAAATGACAGTTGTTGTTAGGTTTTTGTAAGTCATTTAATAAGAGGTTGGTCCCCGGGCCCCAATGTTTGGAATCATAAGTTTAAAATTGTGATTCTAAATTTAAAAACAAAAAGGGGAAACGATTAAATAAACCCCAGAATAGGGCCAATCAAAAAGGAGTTCTTGTCACGTGAGTTAGTACGTTGGATAAGTTTACAAAAATGAATTTTGGTTGGGTAGTCAATTTACGGAAAAAAGAATCAAAATTTTTTTTTGTGTTACCCCCTTTGAGTTAGTTAAGTAATTAAACAAATGTTTATATATGAGTGTGATTAAAAACAATCTTAAACGATGAATAATCTTAAACTTAATATTATGATATCTGATGAATTGATTTTACTACCTATTGGTTAACCATTTTTAAAACAAAAGTCACGGGGATTTAGGATATATCTTTACTGTATTTGATTTACTATTTAAGCATTTAATGGTTTTGGTTTGGAAAATTACATGATTAATATTAAGTTAAAAGGGGCAAATGTTTAGATTGATATTTTTTAGTTGTGATTATAAATTTTTTTTAAAAAGGCGATATAAAAAAAAAAAAAAAAAATTATTTATGGGAAAAAAAAAAATTTTCAAAAATTAATAAAAAAAAAAATATATTAATATTAAAAAAAAAACTTGAATTAAAATTTTAGGCGATTAAGGTGATAAAAAATAAAAGAAATGAGGTTGGAGAAAAGGATAAAAGGTAAATCAATTTTTAAAAATTAAGGTGTTAAAAAGTAATTAAAATTTCCCCAAAAAATTTAAAAGTGTAAAAATATATAGGAATGTGGGTTAAAAAAGGGGAAAGTAAAAACTGTATGTATTTAAAAATAAAAAAAAAAACTATTTGTCAAAAATATTAAATCAAAGGATAGACAAATCCCCTTTAAAGAGGGGGATGGAAAAAATTTTTCTGGTATACGTAGGGGTTTGGTTTTGGGCCCTTTTTTTCTCTGATTTTTTAATATTTGCATCCCCCAAAGGGAAACTTGATAGTTCATTTTTTATTTTTTTATGGGGTCGGGGTTTACTCCCCTTGTTTTTTTTAAAAAATTTTTCCCCCCACGGGTGAAGCATTGGTGGATTTTTTTAATTTTCTCTCGCTTAAGTTTTCCCAAAATTTACCAAGAGGGGTTTAACGTTTTTGGTCAGGCTTCATTTTTTAAATTTTTTTCCCGGCTATAATAGATGATTTAATTAGATCTGTTTTCTATCATGTGTGGGGGAAACTAATCAAACTTTTTTTTTTCCCCTGGGCTGTGTCGTCTTCTTTTTTTTCTGACTCTGGTACATTTTTTTTTGATCTTTGATGATCTGTTTGTAATTCTTTCTTTTTTTCTTGGAAAATTTATCCCGGGGGAAAAATGGGTGGTTTTCTATTACGTTCTGATAACTTTTTTTGCTCGGTTTTTTTTTTTGTAGTCAAGGTAGTAAAATTTAAACCCCTTATCCCTTTTTTCTTAAAAGTACCTTTCTTCTTAACCTTTGTGTTTTAGATGTTATCTGTTCGGGTGGCCTTTTTAATGGACGGTTTGGAGGTTTTTTCCCAAAAAGTTTTTTCCGGGGTTTTGTTAACTTTTGTTAAAAGGTGAGGATTTTGTTTTCAAGTTTGTCTCCTGGTATCTTGTTGTAGAAGTGCTTTACGTTGGTTATATTTTCATTAATTAATTTGATGATTTATGACTTTAGTGTATCCTTTTGGTCATTTGGACCTGGGGATTATCTGTGGTGAAGCCGGGGGAAAGGGGGGGGGTTTTGGGGGAGCGGGTGTTTGTTGTTGATCTTGCCTGGGTGGGGTGAGGGGGTGGAGGGTGTACCCCGGGTCCTTGGTAAACCCCAATTGATTAATGGGTTTTTTGTTTTCTTGTTGATTTCCAATTTTGGCCTTCTGATGTTTGTTTCATTTTCGGTAGTCGGGGGGTTTACGATCTTCACTTTATCGTAATTTTTTTTGGTTTTTTTGGTCTTTTGCTGGTATTCTTGGGTTTTTTCTGGATCTTATATTGGTTAGTGCGGTTTTTTTTGCGGCTAGGTCATCATAATTTTTAAACTCGGGGGGTTTAGAAAAAAACGGAGGGGGGTTCACGCTGCTTTTTTCCCCCGAAAATTTAAAAAAAAAATTATATAGAGGGGCGTATTGAAGGGTAGGCGGGGCTGGGGATGGCTTTTCTCCCCGCTCGGGGTTCTCCGGACCAATTTTGGGGGGGGGGGAGGGGGGAGTTCCTTTATTAAAATATTGTATAATAATCTTATTATTACTTCGATAAGTTATCACCCATCATATTTATTCGAAAATATTAAGTAAAACATAAAAAACGTGCGGCTGATAAAGGGCCCCCAAATTAAAAAAATATGGCGTAGAGAGATAATGAAGGTTGGAGGGGGGGGCGGCGTCACGTAAAAAAACCCGCTGCCCCTGCCCAGGATCTTTTGGACCAAAGGGTTTTCCTGACCAGGGATCCCCCAAAACCCGGAAGTGCCCCCCCCCTTTTGACCAAAGTCTTCCCCGCCCGGCCGGGTTTGGTCACGGGGTTTGGTTTGGGTGGGACTTGTAAGAAAGTGAATAGAATTATCGGTGTATTGTTTGGGAAGAAATTGAAAATTGGGTTGGGCAAATATTCTGTTGGTGGGATGGTTTGTGAAGGACCTGGGGGCTCATTTTTTCCCTTTCCCTTGGCTTTTGTCTGTCGTGTTCGTAAAAATGTGCCGAAAATTCTTAATCATGCGCCCCAACGTGCAACGTAAAGTCGTGCTAAATGAGGGTTTTGTACCTTATTTTCTATCTTCAATAAAAGTGTTTGGGTGTTGGGGGCCCTAGAACTTCCGGTCTTTGGGTTTCCCCTTATTTCTTGGACGGATCTGATGAAATCCTTGGGTTGTATCCCCCTTTTTTTAATGAATCTTTTTGATCATTTGGGTTTCCCCCGGAGACGGGGCCAAAAACGGAAAAATGATTTAGGGGGTAATAATGATTAGTTTTTTCCAAAAAGTATTATTTGCGTGTTGGAGAAAAACCGGTGTTCTTTGAAGCCCAATTGTGCCCCGGGGCGGGGGTATGTCCCGGCCCCGGCACGGGGAAAGGGAAAAAACAAAAAGAGGAAAATGGAAGTACACGGTCGGGGGGATCAGTGGTGTGTTCGTATGTGTGTTACATTCTGTGTCTCTCATGGCGGCTTAACCCTTTGAGGGTTTCGGCCGTCAAGTCTTTTCGCCCCGATCAATCATGCTTTCCCCCAAACGTGCAACGAAAGTCGTTTTTAAATGGGGGTCTACTGTCCTTTTTTTCTCTTTCCAATAAAAGCGTTTGGATGTTAGGGGCCCCCTAGAATTTCCCGGTCTTTGGTTCCCCCCATTTTTTGGGAACGGGATCTGGAAATCCAGTCGGTGTATTTTTATTTTAATGAATCTGTCGATCATTTGGGCTAGGGGAGACGGGACCACTGGAAAATAATTTAGCGAGTTATAATGATTAGTTTGTCAAATATTTTTTGCGTGTTGGAAAAAAACCGGGGTGTTGCTTTGAAACCCTTCCCTTTTTGTAGTAAAGATAGTTATAAGTGGGGGGTGGAAAAAGGGAAAAACAAAAAGGAAAAGGGGAATCGCGGTCAAGGGATCGGTGGTGTGTTCGTATGTTGTTACATTCTGTCTCCCCATGGCGGCTTAACGTTTTGGGGGTTTCGGCCTATAGTACACCTTGGGGTTTTTTGCCGTTTATTTATAAATTCAAAGCCACCCCAAATTTAAAGCGAGAAACGGCAGTAATTTTAGATGTGAGAGAATGCTCTGTGGGGTAAATTTTTAAGTATAAAGAAACCCCAAAACCGGTGCTAAAAAAAGGAAAAAAAAACTAAATCGCGTTTTTGGAAAAACGGCGTTTTTTGCGACCCTTTTTTTTAAAATTATGGAAATTTATCTTGTATTCTCGTTTTCTTGGTTTTTTGATAGAATGGATGATATATTAAAGAAAAAAGAATAGGGTTATTTTTCCCGGTTTACGATTTTTTTTCATTCGAATTTTGTTCAAGTCCCTTCCCCCAAGCAATTTATCCCCTTTAAGAAATGTTGTAAAATAGACTAGTCCTTTTAGCCCCAAAAAATTCCCAAAAACCATTTAAAAAAAAAAAATTTACATAAAGGGTGAGTTTGGGGACCTCGTAAACCGGGGGACCCTTTTTGTCGTGTAATTTTTATTGGTTTCCCCGATTGAAATACTTTTTAAATTGAGTAAAAATAGCGAAAATGTTCGATTTTTTCTGATGTTCAAAAAAACAAATAAGGAAACCCTCCAAAAACAATCAATGGGAGTCTAATATTCTTAAAAAGTGTCGATATTATTTATACCATTTTTACAATGATGCAGTTGTATACCCCTAAGGGAAATCTTTATTTTTTAAAAAAAAAATTGAAAAAAAAAGTAATGTAAGAGGGGGCCCGGAGGGGTGGTAATGAGCAGATTTTATTTGAGTGCCAAGGGAAAGTCTGTCCGTTTATTCTGGACCCCTATTTTGAAATTGGCTCTTTTGAAATTTGTATGAAATTGGCGAATTTTAATTTTTAAATTTTATTGGGTTTGTTAAATTTGGGAAATTGGCTTTCTTTTTAAAATTTAAAAAAACAAAGGGAAATTTTATGGGATAATTTTTTAAAGGGTTGGTTTGGTTTTCAAAGGGGAAAACGCCAAAACGTAAATGGGATCGATACCCTAACCCCAAAAAACATAATTTCTTTGTTTTCCATCAAATTTCATAATTTTGGTGGTGTTATGATCGGAAAAAAATTTCTACATCATTTTTAAGAAAAAAAAAAATTCCCCAAAAAAATTAAACGACCCCGAACGAGTTTGGGAGGGCCCCCGGGGCCCAAAGGGGTTTAAATTTAAAAAATGATTAAACTCAGTGAACAAAAGGGATGTTGATGGTGATAAAAATAATAATAATAATAATTAATAAAGATAAAGATTTATTTAAAAGTAATAAAATGTTTTGGAGTCTTTAAATCAGCGTCCCTTTTTCTTCCCTAGGGTTTTTTAATTTCTTAATTAAACGCCATGAAACATTTTAGGAAAAAATTTAAAGACAGGAACCCCTTTACTGTGAACTTCTTTTTATCTTCCTTTTCCTCTTTTAGTGAGCTTTCCCTTTTTGTTCATAAAGTGCAAATCAAATCCAAATTTTTTTAAAATATGTAGTCTTGGAGACTTTTAAAACTAGTGTCGAGTGTCTATTAGAAAGGGGAAATTGGGTGTTGACAAAAAAACCCCGCTGCCGTTACCAAATGCCCCGTTTTAAAAACAATTTTGATTTTTTTTTAATTTCGGAGAGGTCGAACTCCCAGGGTTTTCATAAACGAGTAAGTTGGTAAGTGAGGAAAGGCTGTATTCCATCACCCCATTGCCCTCGGGCTTACGTCTCCCCTTTATCAACCTTCTCCTTGTTTTTGGGTTCCCAATTTTCTTCCCCCCCTTTTTAACGTTGGTATAACTATCTCAAAAACGTTTCCCCTCTTTCTTCTATGGATAAAGTTCTTTGTCTCCCGGACTCCTCGGTTTCACCCTTCCTTTTTCCCCCTCGTCATTTCTATGATTCACCTCATCCTTCCAAACCCTCTGGTGACCGGGGCCCCGCTCCCAATCTGGTGGACCCCGATTCTGGCCCCTTTTGGGAAAAATGCAATTATGTAAGTGTAATATTGTTTAAATCTTTTGTAAGTATATTTTTTGGGGGTCTGGGAAAAGGATAATCTACTTAATTTTTCCTTAAGGGAAAATTCGTTGGTAATGGCGGCCTTTTGGGAAGAAATTTTCCCGTAGTGGGGTCCCTGTATTTGAAACGTTCGCCTCCTCCTCTCTCTCCCTCCTCTGATATCCCGGGCTTTGATTTTTTTTTTGTTATCCTCATCCCCTTCTCTTTCCCATTTCCTTTTAATTTCCTTCTTTTACTTTCCCCATGAGGGTCATCCATTTTCCTACCGACTTTCTGCCCGAATCCCCCGTAAAATGTCATCGGGGGGAGCAACAAAACTTCCCCTTTTGTTGGGTTTTTTATCTTATAAAACTCAAAACCCCCAACGCCCCGGCTTACTTCTCTTTGGGTCCGTCAAAATCCGGGGGACCCCGGGGTTTTGGCCATTTTCGTTGGAATGCTGTTGGGTCCGTTACTAAAAAAATTTGTTCCCAGAAAGGGAAAAATGTAAATTAGATTAGTCCTTTTTGACCCCCCAAAATATCTTTTCAAAAAAACTTACAAAAAAAACCCTTTTTAATTGTTCGATTTGGGGGGCGAGAAATCCGGGGTCCAGTATTTATCAACCGTGGTGGACTACCAATCCTTGTCCCAAAAAAGGGCCCCTTTTCGAGAAATAATCTCCTTCTCTCTAGTATCTATTTGGCCTCCCCTTTTCCTAAAAAAACTCTTGGCTTTTTTCCCTTTTACCTTTTCCCCGTACTTTGCGCTCCCTGCCCCCCATTATCCACCTTTATTTTTTCCAAAACCCCTTTCCCCAAAAACCTCTTTTTTTAAATACGTTATTTTTTACCCCTCCTCAAAAAAAAAAGTTCCTTCCCCTAACCCCCTTGTTAAATAAATTGCTGTTAAGGGAGGGACTTATAATGATAGTGGGTTTGTGTCAACCTCTTTGATATTGTTTTAATGTCTTTTTCCATTTTGCTTTCTGGTATATTTTTTTTTTTAATTAGTGTACTGTATATTGAAATAAACATTATGAAGAAATCAAACTTACCCTTTCGGGGTCTAAGCCGTAGATCTCGAAACTCCGGTGATGACCTATTTGCGAAGCCTTTGCAACAAACGGGAGCATAGTCCCCGGAAAACTGATGGGGGCTTCGGAAATGTAAAAAATATGACCAAAGTGGAGCCCGGCTTCAAATACCGGACTAAACCGGGAAGCGGGCCTTGGAAGTAATTGATTCTATATCCATCGCGATTTCAATGTGAAGTCAACGAAAGGGGAAAACTTTCGTAAATCTGAGGCCGCGGGTCTGTAGTGTAGAGTAGTGTCGGTTTTCCTCGGTGCCGGGGGGAGGCAAGTGAACTTTTAAACCCCCCGAGGGTTGGCTGGTCTAACATTGTCATGGGGTCAATTTACCCTTTGGGGGTGGCGAACCTTCTCGGAACCCGTTCTCAGGGTGAAATTGTTTGGAAAAAAAAAGAATTCATATGAAATGATAGAGAATTTTTTTCCGATCGTAAGAAAAATAAAAGTATGAAATTTGAATGAAAACACGGAATTATTCTCGCGAAGTTTCGTTCTCGAAGATTTTTCGCGTCAGGTTTCGCCCCTTTGAGCCCTTTTTTTGGGGGTTCAATGTTCGTCCCTTAAAATCATTCTATTTTGCTGAACTTCATTTCTCCTATCGATTGAGTACGAAAACTGGATTTACCAATTTACTACCCCAAAATAGTGGTGGAAAATGGCAAATTTGGGCCAATTTACACAAATTTCAAATGATCCAATTTCAAAATAGGGTCCCAGAATAAAAAGGCAGGCTTCCTGTAAAATAACGTCTCTCTGTTATTAGTCCGTCTCCCCCACTCTTACATTCTTTTTTTCCATTTTTGAATTTTTATTCTCCGAAAAATAGTAGATTTCTGTTATTTCATTTTCATTGGAAAAATGGTAAAAAAAAATATCAAACGCACTTGTGCAGAATATTAGACTCCTAGTTGTGTGTATTGGAAACGTGGTGTGATTTGTTTACTTTTGAACATCGGTAAAAAACGAGCATTTTCCATTTTTGATCTCCGAATTTCAAGGGTTTTGTCATTGTCAAACCAATCAAAATCATCTTATTTCTGTAATATATCTTCCGTTCTACCAAATGAGACCAGAAAACAGAATACGGTATCCTCTGTTTTAAAAGTCGTTCAAATCTCTAATTGCCATTCCGAACAAATTTACTTCTTAGAAATAATGTCACGTAGGTTAAATCTATTTCAGACCCCAAAAAACGTTTTGCGCTTTGAAAATCCACTTAAATGTTCGAGGGTTTTGGAAATCTGCCTGCCCCAGGAACGTCGTAAAAATACCTCTGAAAAAAGGCCAAAATGTTTTAAACAAAAACAGTGGAGTTTTTTTTTCTTATCGGGTGTCTTTCGGGATATTTTTTTTCTTGCCCGCTGACCCAAGACCCTTCTTTCATTTTTATACCGGCCGTTTCCCGGTTTAATTTGAGGCTCTAAATTCCGCGTACAAATGCACCGGCCCCGCTCGTAAATTTCTTGTACGGCCCAAACCCCGAAAGGTAAAAGAATCTTTTTCCAAAGGTAATAAAGCAAAAAGTACGAAATTTGGTGGCCGGGGGAATTCCTTTGCAAATTTGACTGTGTTTGATATTTACATTTCAGGATATTGCCTACTTTATTTTTTTTAGGCCAATTACATTATTCCGTTGACGAATTCCCAGCTATTTTAAAGATTTCTATTTTATTGAAGCGCAAAAGCCTTTCCAACTTTTTAATGCGATAAAATGATCAGAAAATGCTAAGTTTGCCAATTTTAACGAAAGTTCAAAATATTGCAATTTCAAAACAGTGTCCAGAATAAACAATGCGAGGCATTCCTGCAAAAAAAAATTTTTACTTTTTTTTTCTAAAAAATTTTTTAACAAAAAAAGATAATTCTCTTATAATATTGTAATAATTGTATAATCACTATGTCATTTGTAAATGTATATTAGCCTACAGTTGGGGTGTATTGGTCGCGTGATGTGTTTTTTACTTTTGAAAATCAAAAAATCAAGCATTTCTGCTACAGCTCAATTAGAAATTTTTCAGTTAAAACCAATAAAATCATCTTATTTCTGTAACATATCTTCCTTCTATCAAATGAGAGCAAGAAACCATGAATACAACCGTAAAAACCCTAAAATACAAAGTTGTTGTTTTAATAAAAAACACGTCCATTTTTTTCATTATATGTGTGCTTAGGATTTCTTTATACGGTGCCTTTACCACTGATCATTCTCTATATCTAGGCCCAGTTACCGATCACGGCATCGAGTGGCGGCCAACGTAGATCTCGGTTTGGATCTGTTGCATCGCCAGATCTACGGCTTGGGTCCAAGGGTTAAACTGGCGACTGGCTTCAATTTCCCCTATTCCCAAAATGTGCAACTACGAGGGAACGTTCTAACTATGCGGCAGTAGGCGGCCGTCATATCGACTGACCAGTGTTAATGGGAGGAAACCGGAGAAACCGCTAAATCTACTAAACAAACTCCAGGAAACTGTCAGGCTATAGTGGTGGTTCTTTCCCTCGGTGGAAATCTTGAAGGAAGTGGATTAGTTAAATAGCCAAGGATGTTTTTTCAATAGGCGACTTCCATAACGTGACCGGTGTTCATTAGGATTTTTATTCACCAAAAAATAGAAGATTTACCGTTATGCGACTATTACATTATTGTTAAAATGGTATAAATAATATCAGTGCACTTGTAAAAAGAATATTAGACTCGCCAATTGATGTGTATTGGACGGTGGCTGTTTGTTTACTCTTGAACATTTACGAAAATCAAGCATTTCCCTACTTTGAGCTCATTTCAAGGTCGTTTTCTTATGAAACTAATCAAAATCATCTATATTTCTGTAGTATGTTTTCCGTTCTATCAAATGAGACCATAAAAAGAATACGGCCATAATCTTACTACAAAATACATCTCAAAAACGGCGTTTAATCCAAAAATATGGTCAGAGTTTTTCTCTCATTATGTCTGCGTTTTTAAAGGATTTTTTTATACGGCGCGCGCCGCAGACCGTTCTCTCATGTGGGCTACCGGCTTTTCCCGCTTGATTTTAAGCCGCTAGAATTTGTTAGTATATACGTCCAAAACAGTGGCTCGTAAGACGTATACGGTAGACCCTCATTTAGCACAGTAGTTACGTTCCTGAAAACATAGTGTTAGGTAAAATCGTGTTAGATAAATGAAGAACTTAGGGAAAAATAGGGTTACGTTCCTAGAGTCATGAAAAAAGCAGTTTTAGACCAACAGATCTTGCAAAATTTTGGCGAATATGTAATTGTAGTTCATTGTCGTGATATATTACTGCTTAATACTACAAATGCAATAGAAATAATAGTATTTCTTACCGAAATTGTGGGTAATGATGTTTGTGGATGGTTGTGAAAAGTGGATATGGATGGTGGGCCCTACTGGGCTGAGGTGGATGGTTGTTGGTTGTCAGCGTAAGTGGATGGTAGAGGTTCTGGTGAAGTGATTCGGTCAAGTCATTAGTAAGTGATTCAGTCAAATCAGTCAGTAAGTAATTCAGTCGAGTCAGTCAGTAAGTGATTCAGTCAAGTCAGTCAGTAAGGGATTCAGTCAAGTCAGTCAGTGATTCAGTCAAGTCAGTCAGTAAGTGATTCAGTCAAGTCAGTCGTAAGTGATTCAGTCAGTCATTCGGTCAGTAAGTGATTCAGTCAAGTCATTCAGTCGCAAATTAATAATAACTGATATTATATAGAGGTACGTATTGAAGGGTAGCGGGGCTGAGGAGATGGTGCTAACGGTCTCAGCTCAGTTACTCACGAGACCACCATGGCATGTGGAGGTGTGAGCTCACCACCTAAAATATTGTATAATAATACTTATTATTACTATAAATAAGTTATCTACCTATCATATTTATTCCCGTATAATATTAGGTATAACATAAATAAAGTAGCAGCATGATAAAGATGCCCAATTAATAAAAATATGACGAGAGATAATGAAGGTTGGAGAGGTGGGGCGGCGTCAGCCCGTCAAGCCGGCCTCCCCACGCACCAACCAGGGTACTTCCCCCCCCAGCCAAGGTACTTCCCGAACGCCAGCCAGGATACTTCCCACCTGCCAGAGTTCTTCCCACGCGCGGCCAGGATCTTCGCCCAGCCAGGCTCTTCCACGACATTTCATTTGAGTGGGACTTGCGCTTAGTGATAGAATTATCGAAGCTTATTGCTTGGGGAGTATTGAAAATTAGGTTGGACAAATATTCTGTTAGTGGGATGATTTGTGAAGGACCTGCGGGCTCTATTTTTTACCTCTACAAATCGTGTAATATAAAGTTTACGTGTGTTAGATAAAAATGTGCATGATTCTTCAATCATGTAATACCCAATTAGGCAACATAAAATCGTGTTAAATGAGGGTCTACTGTATATATGACCAAAACAGTCAAAGGGTTAATGCTGATGACCCCTTGCCTATATTGATGATTATAATTGTTTTATGAAAACAGGCCTTCCTTTATTTATGTCAAGCAAGATTACTTCTACCAAAATTGGCAGAGTTAGGATTCTAGCTAACAGAACTAGAGGGGGCAGTTATATCCGTCTCGAAATCCTGGTTGGATGTACGGTGACTGATGATGAGGTCAAAATAAAAGGTTCGATATAAAAGCGCTTAGATAGGAATAGAAAAGTTGGTGGAGTATGTGCCTACTAAGGAACGACTTTGCCTATAATCCAAGACCTGATTAGTAAGTAAGTAAGTAAGTTTATTCAGGTATCCAAATACGTTAACGTACATTATCATACTACCAGCGTATGTGTAGAGAACCTAGGATAACGAAAAAGTCAGACGAGTGACTTATTTCCATTGGGGTCCTTTTTATACCTTAATTTTACATTGTAGGATATATATGTCATTATATTATAAAGGATATATGTATACGGGAATAAGGTAAAAGAGTTATTTACATACACTTGTTGTTACCTAAAAAATAAAAAAACATTCTCCTCCTTTCTGTGCTACATTCATTGAACCCTTTGACTGTCACTACATTCATTGAACCCTTTGACTGTTTCGGTCGTATATATACGTCTTACGAGCCACTGTTTCTGAAGTATATATACTCAAAAATTCTAGTGGCTTCAAATGAAGTGGGAGAAAGCTGGTAGGCCCACATGTGAGAGAATAGATCTGTGTGGTCAGTGTGTGCTGTATAAAAAAAATCCTGCAGTATGCAATGCATAATGAGAAAAAAAATGACCGTGTTTTGGATTAAACGCCGACTTTGAGTGTATTTTTGTATAGTATTTATGGTTGTATTCTCCTTTTCGTGGTCTCATATGATAGAATGGAAAACATATTACGAAATAGAGATGATTTTGATTTGTTTCATGATGAAAATGACCTTCAAATTGAGCTCAAAGTAGCGGAAATGTATTGGATGCCACGCATCCTATACACGTCAACTGATGAGTCTAATATTCTTTCACAAGTGCACTGATATTATTTATACCATTTTTACAATTATGCAGTAGTCTGCATAACAGTAAATCTTTTATTTTTGTGTGAATAAAAATTAAAATAGAAACGAAGTAATATAAGAGGGGCCTAAAGACATGACTAATGAATAGAGAAAATCTTATTTTAGTGCCAGGAATGTCTGCACTGTTTATTCTGGACCCTATTTTGAAATTGACATCTTTTTTATTATTCATTAAATTGGCAAAATTTCCAATTTCTGACTACTTTATTGGGTAGTTACAATCGGTTTTTTGGTGGTTTCTTGTACTCAATCTATAGAACAAGTGGAGTTCTAAAGGAATAGCTATGAGTTTGGTCGACTGGAACAATGGAATTGGCCGAAAATAGAGCTCAAAGTCGGCGAAATTGCTGATGCGTATATGTCACAGAGATCACTAACTTCGCAAGAACGTAATTCCGTAAGTTTTCCATCAAATTTCATGCTTTTGGTGTCATTACGATTACGTATACGATTACGTAGTATTACGATTTACCATTGCCAGTTCCTACTATCATTAAACGTATTAAACTTTGTATTGTTGATGCAAAATTTGTATTTAATGATGAGTTTTGCACTCAGAAGTTTGGTATGGCAATGGGAAATCCTCTTTCACCTGTTCTTAGTAATTTATACATGGAATTTTTCGAAACAAGATTGCTTAACACAATCCTTCCCAATAGAGCTAAGTGGTATAGATATGTTGATGATATTTTGTGCCTTATGCCTAAGAATGTAGACATAAACCATTTCCTTGTTAAATTAAATAGCTTAGCTCATTCTATAAATTTTACTGTTGAATTCGAAGTAAATAACTCATTGCCCTTCCTAGATGTTTTTATTATTAACCCTTTGGGGGTCGACAGGCCTTCTCGGAAAGTGTTCCTGGGGTCGAAAATATTTTGAAAAAAAAAAATAATTTTTTCTTATGAAATGATAGAGAATCTTTTTCCGATCATAACGCCACAAAATTATGAAATTTGATCGAAAACTAACGGAATTATGCTTTCGAAGTTAGCGGTAGCCATGACACTTTAGCATCGGCGATTTTGCCCACTTTGAGCCCTATTTCGACAAATTCAAAGTTTCAGTCTCCTAAAACTATAGCTATTTCAATAGAACTCCATTTTGTCTATCGATTGAGTACAAGAAACTGCCTATTACCAATTTCATCTACCAAAATAGTGGTCAGAAAATGGCAATTTTCCAATTTCACACAAATTTCAAACGATGCCAATTTCAAAATAGGGTCCAGAATAAACAAGGCAGACATTCCTGGCACTAAAATAACATGTTCTCTGTTCATTAGTCACATCTCCAGGCCCTGTTCCATTACTTTTGCTTTTCATTTTGAATTTTATTCTCACAAAAATATAAAAGATTTACTGTTATGTATACAACTGCATCATTGTAAAAATGGTACAAATAATATCAGAGCACTTGTGCATGAATATAAAACTCGCCAGTTGATGTGTATTGGAGGCATGGTGTGATTTGTTTACTCTTGAACATCGTTAAAAATCGAACATTTTCGCTACTTTGAGCTCAATTTCAAGGTACTTGTCATTGTCATACCAATCGAAATCATCTCTATTTCTGTAATATATCTTCCATTCTATCAAATGAGACCAAGAAAACGAGAATACATCAATATATACTATACGAAAATCGACTGCAAAGTCGCTGTTTTAATCGAAAAAAACGGTCAGAGTTTTTTTTCTCTCATTATGCAGTGTGTACTGCAGGATTTTTATACTGCGCACACTGACCACACGGACCCATTCTTTCATATGTATGCCTACCAGACGTTTTCTGCTTAAATTGAGGCCGCTAGAATTTGGGCGTACTAGTACGGCACCAACCCCTGCTTGTAAAACGTACTAGTACGGCACCGACCCCCAAAGGGTTAAGGGTAACGTTGATTTTAAATTTAAAATTTACAGAAAACCTACAAATAATTGTTCCTATGTACATCACTATTATTCTTCACATCAAGATAGAGTTAAAGTGTCGGTTTCTCTTCAATGTTTGTGAAGCTTTACGTATTTGTAGTCCAGAGTTCATAGATGAAGAAATCTCTAAAATTTATGAAATAGCTAATGATTTAAAATACCAGAAACGTAATTGATAAATCTTTTAAAATAGGTAGAAATATTTTTACAGTCAAAAGGACAACCAACCCTATTCAACTAAAAATATGTTGGTTCTCCTTACCATGAAAACTTGGTTGATATGCCTTCCTTTCTTAAGAATTTTAATATCAAAGTTGTATTTAAAAATCTTGATACTACGATAAAAAAACTTTTGATAAAAAATTCCCCAAAATGCTGACTAATGTGTCTATAAGATTCCTTGTAAAATATGCGATAAAGTTTATTACGGTCAAACTGGTAAAAGTCTTGAACTAAGATTAAAACAACATAAATATAGCATTAGAACTGGACAAGATTCTAATGCTCTATTTATTCATGTGAAGATTTTAACCATCAATTGATTTTCAAAATGATGAGAAAGTTGTATCAAGCAAATCCATGGTTGAGAGGAATATAATAGAATCATGTTTCATTAAAAGTAGTTTGAAAATAATATGAATATTTCTTTTGGCTTATATAAATTGGATTCATTTATAATTAATAAAATTTGGGAAGAATTTAATGATAAATTGGACTAATCTTAATGCATAGGGAAGAGTTTCAGATCCTCTTCACAGAGTCGGGCGATGTCACGCTACTGTGAGGTGTGGTCTTTGTTAGTATGATGTGACTGTGAGGTGTAGTCTTGCCCTTTATAAGCCTTCTTGTCATGTTTTCTTTTACAGTTTCTAGATAATGTGAGTAGTCACAAAAGCGCTTGGAATTCCTCTATTTTTCATAGTGGTTGTCTTGCATGATAATCTATGTATAACTGGATTTGTGTATACCTGAATAAACTTACTTAAGTAAGTTAAGCGATTAATCGATAGAAAATGACGACACAAAACTTAACTTCTAAAATGTTGTTTGAGATTATAGGGACACTGACAAGAGTGCCGTCCTCTGCCACCATCTCTCCAAGGTATGTAAGTGTAAGTATTTCTTATTTATATAAGTGTGAATATTTCTTATTTATAAATTAAAGTGTAAATATTTCTTATTTATAAATTATGCACTTTGTTTGTGTGATAGTGTTGGTTGCTTTCTGCTGAAACCGACTACCACCATGGCTTGTGGTCAGTGGCCCTTATACCCAACAACAACAAACCACTACCACAGTCTTACTTGTAATGACATGTTTTATTCATTCTAGAGTTTATATTAGGGATGTATTGGATATCTGTATCCGCATCCGCATTCCTGGAACATCCGCACAAATTTTACATCCGCATCCGTATTTTCTAAATGAGACATCCGCATCCGTATTTTTGCTAAATGAGACATCCGCATCCGCAATCACGATTAAATAAATATCCGCATCTGCATCCGCATCCAGGCCAAACAAAGCGGATGTGGCGGATATTTTAACCTAAATTACAGAGCTTGCATGTTTGTTTCCCACAAACTTGTTCTTATGCTTTACAAATTAACATTGCAGTTTCAAATATAAGAACATAAGAAAGGAGGAACACTCCAGCAGGCCTATTGGCCCATACTAGGCAGGTCCTTCACAATCCATCCACTAACAGAGCTACCCAAGAAATAAGCTTTGATAATTCTATTTACTCATGTGCAAGTCCCATCAATCCAACCCCTCTCACTCTTAATGACCTGTGCAGAGAGAGAGAGAGAAAATAAGAACATAAGAAAGGAGGAACACTGCAGCAGGCCTGTTGGCCCATAGTAGACGGGTCCTTCACAATCCACCCCTAACAGAATATTTGCCCAACCAATTTTCAATGCTACCCAAGAAATAAGCTTTGATAATTCTATTTACTCATGTGCAAGTCCCACTCAAAACCATCCCCTCTCACTCATGAATATATCCAACCTAAATTTAAAACTACCCAAGGTGCTAGCTTCAATAACCCTACTAGGGTTATTGATTGTGAAGCGGTACCTTACTTCTACATCGTCGCAGAGAACATGGATAGTAAAATTGATATGAGTTTGGAAGATATCATAAAGATGGAGAAAGCAAAGCAGAGTGGTGAGAGAGTTGATGAGATGCAATGAGGAGCCGGGAAAATCGTCTAAACAACCGATAAAGTTGAGGGAATACATAGCCAAGTTATGGATGGATACTGGGCATCTGCATAGACCGGCAAAACTTATCATTGCTAACCTGCATTCTTGTGTTATAGACGAAGACATTCTGGAATTATTTTCGGAATTTGGAGGAATTGAGGAAGCAAAGTTCACTGTAACAGCTCAGGAAAATCGCAGGTTCTGCGCATGTTGTCTTTGAAAGGCAAGCAGATGCGCTTGAGCTATTAAAAATACAATCTCATCACTCTTGACGGTCAAGCAATGAAGATGACCATACATGGCACATCTGCTGCAAACTGGAGTGCTACGAATTCCAGGTGACTTTGGGATGTCCCAAGACACAGCAAAGGAGCGTTTCGTGATGGTGCCATTTGTAGAGGTCTACATTACAGCACAAGATACAACAGAAGAGCTGCTCGAGATGGTGGTAGAGATCATCATGACAACACAGGAGGCAACAGATGGGCTGCTGGTGATCGTGGTAGAGACCTCCATAGCAACACAAGATATAACAAAAGAGCTGCTCGTGACAACACAAGAGGCAACAGGTGGACTGCTCATGATGGTGGTAGAGACCTCAATGGCAACAAGAGGAGCTGTGTGTGATGGTTGTGGAGGTGGTCATGACAACACAAGAGGCAACAGATGGGCTGCTCGTTGGTGGTCGAGGTCTGCATGACAACACAAGAGGCAACAGCTGGGTTGCTCGTGATGATTTTAGAGCCTCCATGGAAGAGAAGAGGCACAGACGAAGCTCTGGAGATTGTGGCTTCAACTCCCTCGGTGCCTTGGTGATGGACCAGACGCTTCGGCTCCCTCAGTTCCCTGGTGATGGAGCAGGTGATTCTGCTCCTTCAACGGCCTGTGATGGACCGGTAATTCGGCTCATTCAGTGCCTTGGTGATGGACCAGGTGCTTTGGCTCCTCAGTGCCTGGTGATGGACCAGTGCTTGGCTCATTCAGTGCCGGTGATAGACCAGGTGCTTAGGCTCATTCAGTGCCCTGGTGATGGACCAGATGTTTAGGCTCATTCAGTGCCCTGGTGATGGACCAGGTGCTTAGGCTCATTCAGTGCCCTGGTGATCGACCAGGTGCTTAGGCTCATTCAGTGCTCTGGTGATGGACCAGGTGCTTCAGCTCCTTCAGTACCCTATTTTATAGTACCCTGATTATCAAAGCATATTACATGGATGGAGTAGATGGGTTGGGTAGGAGTTTTTGTTTGTAGGATTGGTTTTTGGTTTGAGGGGGACCTGTCTAGTGTTGACCAGTTGGCTTGCTGCAATGTTTCTTATCTCTGTGTTCTTGTGAGTGAGAGGGGTTGGATTTGAACGGGACTTGCACAATGGTTGGGGGAGGGGGATGTTGTAGGGGCTTGTTGCTTGGATGAGGATGAGTTGGACAAATGGTTTTGTTGGTGGGTTGGTTTTGACATGGACCTGCCAAGTATGGGCCAGCAGGCCTATTGTAGTGTTCCTCCTTTCTTATGTTCTTATAAATTAGACACATATGCAATGCTTGGGTATCTTTATTGAGGAAACGTTTCGCACACAGTGACTTCATCAGTCCAGACAAGGAGAATCGTGAAGTACAGGAGGAGTTTGAGGTAATCAGTCTCTCAGCCTGGAGTTGCTGTCTGACACAGCAACATCTTGGTATCTTGTTACAGGGAATTCTTCACTTGCCTAACCCTTGGCCACCACCTACTTCCACATTGGTCAAATATGACACCTCCTGCGACTGCTGCACCTCTCCTGCCTATGGTATATAAGTCACTTCTTCACACATATGTTGTATTATTTTCAAGATTGATGGACTGACTCGATGTTATAGTACAACATACATGTTAAACTTTTTCATGTGTTTTATGATTGTTCATGGTTCAATAGGTTAAGAAGCAGTATTTCCCTACAATATATTGTAGGAAATAATAATGATAATAAATAATAATAATAATAAATAATGATGGTAGGATTGCTGATGTCTTTTTCTGTCTCTTAAACATGCAAGATTGCAGGGTGTAATAATATTGGTAGAATTACCGACAATATGTTAAGTAAAAGGACACAAATGCAACTAATGTGACATTTTATTGTGGCAACATTTCGCTCTCCAGGAGCTTTTTCAAGCCGTTACAAGCAATACATGGACACAGATGGTATATATATACAGTGGACCCCCGCTATTCGAACGGCTCGGCAGTCGAACAAATCGTCATTAGTACAAAAATTTCGATATCGTCATGCGAACAAATTATCGCGAGTCGAACGAATACGTTCGTGACCTGTCGGCCCAGGCGCTTGGGTGCCTCACAGCCAGGCGTGGAGAGCAGTCCGCGTTGTTTACACTCGAGAGAACAATACCCTGCACGCTTCCCCAGACATTTCACACTTAATTTTAATTTTTTGGAGTTTGTTCATTAAGTGCGACTGTGAAATAAGCTACCATGGGTCCCAAGAAAGTTCGTAGTGGTACCCCTGGGCTGATAAAAGTGAGAAACACCTTAGAAATGAAGAAGGAAATAATACAAAATACGAGAGTATGTGCGATTGTGTGATCTTGCCAGGATATATGGCAAAAACAGGTCAACTATTGCTTCTATCCTGCTTAAGAGGAAGAAATTAAGCAAGCTGATGTTGCAAAAGGTGTTACTGTGCGAGCCAAAAACAGACCACAAATAATCGAAGAGATTGAGAAGTTGTTGCTGGTGTGGATCAAGGATAAAGAGTTAGCGGGTAATAGTGTGTCTGAGTCAATTATTTGTGAAAAGGCAAGGAACTTGCATGCCGATCTTTAAAGAAAATGCCTGCAACCAGTGCTGATTGTAATGGTAGTGAATTTAAAGCCAGCAAAGGCTGGTTTGAGAGATTTAAAAATCAGTGGCATACATAATGTGGTAAGGCATGGTGAGGCTGCCAGTTCAGACAAATATGCAGCTGAAAAATTCATAAAGGAGTTTCAGGACTACATAAAGACTGAAAAATTGAAACCTGAACAAGTGTTCAATTGTGACGAAACAGGCCTGTTTTGGAAGAAAATGCCCAACAGGACCTACATTACTCAGGAGGAAAAGGCACTGCCAGGACACAAGCCTATGAAAGACAGGCTAACTCTCATGATGTGTAGTAATGCTAGTGGGGATTTTAAATTAAAGCCTTTACTAGTGTATCACTCAGAAAATCCCAGAGTGTTCAAGAGACACAATGTCGTCAAAAGTAGATTGTGTGTCTTGTGGAGAGCTAGTCAGAATGCATGGGTCACAAAGCACCTTTTCAGTGACTGGATCCATGAAGTGTTTGGCCCCAGTGTGAGAAATTACCTACAGGAAAAGGGTTTGGACAAAAAGTGCCTCCTGTTGCTGGACAATGCTCCTTCACATCGTCAAAACATGGAAGACCTACTGTGTGAAGACTTCAAATTTATAAAACTGAAGTTCTTGCCTCCTATCACCACTCCTCTTCTCCAGCCCATGGACCAGCAGGTCATCTGTAACTTCAAAAAACTCTACACAAAAGCAGTGTTTGAAAAGTGCTTTGAAATGACCTCGGACAGTGAATTGACCCTTAGAGAGTTCTGGAAGAATCATTTCAATATCTACAGCTGCATAGGCCTTATAGGCAAAGGCTTGGGGGAGTGACTTCAAGGACTTTGAACTCTGCTTGGAGACCATTGTGGCCAGGTTGTGTCCAACAGAGGGATTTTGAAGGGTTTGAGGCTGACCCTGACCCTGCCGACCCTGTGCCTGTTGTGGACTGTATTGTGGAATGGCAAGTCCATGGGGTTGGAGGTGAGTGGCGATGATGTGGAAGAGCTAGTGCAGGGCCACAGGGTAGAGCTAACAACTCAAGAGCTGCAAGAGCTGGAAATGGAAGAGCATCAGACCAGATTTGAGGCTATTGATTCACGGGAGAAGGAGGAGGAAGAGGGGCTGAAGAAGGTGCCTTCTTCAGAGATTAAGGTGTGTACAATGTGGAATAGATTGCAAAGTTTTGTTGAAAAAAACCACCTGAACAAGCTCAAACAAGCCATAACAGCAGCATGTTCAGTGACCAAACAATGTCCTTCTTCAGGAACATGTTGAAAAGGCGCCAGAAACAGGACTGTGGACAGTTATTTTGTTAAAGTGTCAGTGACTCCCAAGCTGGTCCTAGTGGGATTAAAAGACAAAAGAAAAGAGAAGTAACCCCAGATGAGGGCTTTGGTACCCAAGTCTTCTGGAAGGGATTCCCTTCAAACACTAACCCTCCCTCCCTCATCTCTCCTCTCTTCCATGCATCCAACAATCTTCAATAATGGTAAGTAAAGACTTGCATTTATTTACTAGCATACTACTTTTAGTAGTACAGCACTGTAGTATTTAATGTTTTTGTCTATGTAGAAGCTTAATTTTATTAAAATATAATATTTTTATATATTTTTTAAGTTTCTGGAACGGATTAATTGTATTTCCATTATTTCTTATGGGAAAAAAAGTCAAATCGCCTTTCGAACATTTCACGTTAAGAACAAGCTCCTGGAACGGATTAAATTTGAATGGCGAGGGTCCTGTACTCTCAAAATGAGGGTGTGTACTAGTGGTGGTAGAAGTAGTAGTGATATAAGAAGTAGACAGCATCTACAAGGTATGCATTCTGGTAGAAGTTTGTGGATTGTAGCAAATTTGGCAACTTCCATTCCATTTTCTTGCCCAGATATGGTATTAGTGTAACATTTTTGTGCTATTTTGGTCTCTGTAACACTTGTAGTGTTTAGTGGTTGATTGAGATTATTTTTTATATGTACCAGCAAAGCCTAGGAAACAAGGGTGCCAGAAAATTGGAGTTGTACCTGTAATAGTATCTCCCTCTCATATGACAAGACTGGTATCTCCCTGGATGGTTGCTTTCTACCAACCTATATTTTCCACTGTTTAAGCATTATCTCTCAATTTTGAATTTGCTTTGATCTATTTTATGAGGAATAAATTAATTTTAGATGCATTATTTAAGTATCAGAAATGGCATTCTTTTGGCAGTAATTTTTGCAAGGCATTAGTTTTCATTAGCCTTAATTCTTAATTGTATTTATCTGTTTTTCTATTGTTTCCTTTCAGCTTTTGTCTAGTGTAAAGGACAACGAAGATGTTTCATTTCTTGTGTCATTGGGTCATGTTCAGGCTCAGGTAAGTCATCCGCTTTTACTACATATTATTTTCACATAGATAGTATACAATACCAACAAGATGAAAATTAGACACATATGCAACATCTGGGTATCTTTAATGTAGACGTTTTGCCAACCAGTGGCTTTATCAATACAAATTCTAGGACATAATTTGTCTAATTTTCATCTTGTCGGTATTGTAAACCATTCATGTACAACTTGTCAGACACTGCAACATCATGGAATCTTGGTTCAGAGGACATCTCCTACGCTTCTTCACTTCTACTAACCTGTCCCTTGGGGACCTACTTCCACTGGAGAATCCAGCCTACCAGTCACAATGCCTTCGTCTGCTGACGTCCAGAATATAAGTGCCAGCCTTCTTGCCTGTGCTCCAGGTTCTTCACGACTACGTGCTCTTCCACACCAACTCCAAGGCTGAGGGACCGATTACCTCATCTTTTGTATATAGTTCTACCATCTTCAAATTATGTCCTAGAATTTGTATTGATAAAGCCACTGGTTGGCGAAATGTCTACATTAAAGATACCCAGATGTTGCATATGTGTCTAATTTTTGTATTATTTTTATTTACTGCATTATACCTGTGACTTGTTTCAAGGTTCTACTTCCTCGGCCCTGCCTGAGGTCTTATTTTCCTGATAACTGCCTGGTCAACCAGGCTGTTGCTGTTAATAAAGTAATAGTATATTCTACACATAACCCACACATAGGAGACTGAAAATTATGAAGACATTTCAGTCCAACTTGGATTATTTGTGTATTGTTCCACTCATGGTATTGTGCCTTCTTTATTCTTTATAGCATTGTTTTAACTTAATTAGAAAAATGAAGGGATATAAGTGTTCTATTAGTAGGAAAATTTCTCATTATTCACTTTGATTACTTAATATATATATATTGAAAGCATATTTGAATACAGAATTGGCCAACAATACATGTGCCTTTTACATGTCCACCTTAGGTAGAAAAGGATTAATTGTTCTTAGTTGTATAATCTGCCTAATGTTTGCTTGCTTAGATTAATTTTCTTTCATGATAATCATGTGTAATGATTAACAATTATAGAATGCAAAGGATTCATTAATTGCAAATTGTAGAATGTTTGGTAAAATGAGGTACTCATGACAGGTTGTGAAGCTAGTGCGTGTGTGTCAGCTGGGGTCAGTCAGCTGGCAGAGTCAGAAAAAATCCCGCGAGTTGTGGTTTCCCTTGTTGGATGTCCTGCTGTCTACTCAGCCTCCACTTGTCAACCACCACCCAATAGCTCATGGTATGCTATTTTATTAGCACACTTTATTTTTACTCTTGTGGTTATTAATGTCACTAATGGATCTCCTAGTTAACAGACAGCTTTGTTACCAGGAAGCTTGGGAAAATGGTTAATGACTATTACTACATAACTGGATTTTACCATTTTACTTTTTGACATTCTGCATATGCTCTTCCATCCTAATGTTGTTCCCTTAATACTCATAGATCTGCTACTCTTTTAAATCACAAGTACCAGGTATTAATTTGAAACCTTGTAATTTTCTTCAGAGATGCGTGGAGATGTGGTTGGTCATGTAGTCAATAGCATGATGACCCACATATCTCTGCCAGCAATCACAAGGAAGTTTAATGCATGACCCCTGGGTACTGTGGTGGAAATTTTGCCCAGATCAAACATCTTCTAAAAGGCAAGTAATGTACATTATACATTTTCAAAGTTTCATTGTATTATTTAGTTAGTTTAAGACATCCTTGGCTTATTTAACCCCAGAGAGTATTAATAACTAATAAAACACAGCATGCCAAGTAGTTCTGAATATTTAAACTGAGGCCCTTTCTCTGGATCAACTTACATCAGTCGATGAATTTCTATGTACAGTACTCACTTACTACTTAGAAAGCATGAGCAACAGGTGTAAGGAGACTCTCTCTTGTAAGAATTGAAATTAGATTCTTCAGGCTGTGAGACAGATTCTTTACTAATGAGTTACTAAGATTATTACTTCTTATTTTCCTGGGCTGTTAAACGAGTTTGTAAAAAAAAAACAACGGTACCTATCTATGTGGGTAAAATTTTTGGGGGAGGTATTTGTAGAATGAAATTTAGGAAAGACTTGTTTTCTTTGGTCATTTTAAGTTTGCTAAAAGAGGCCCAGTATGCTAAAAGGCTTCTGCAGACAATAATCTGAAGTCTGGAGAATTACCTAAATATAGTAACTGTGGGTTATTATTGAGCAGTGACAAGTGTTATTACACTTTTAGTTATTCATAATAACCTACGGTTACTATGAATAGTTCTTGTTCTTGTTGTTTATTTCCTCTTATCTCCATGGGAAGTGGTAATAATGCAAGTTGAACCTTGCAAACCACTTGAACATATGTAACTTTGGCCTTGATCTTTAAACCTCACTTCAGGCACCAAGGCATCAACCATGTCATCAAGGAAACAAAGGAGTGTTTAAAAGCATTTCCGTAAAATTTATTTATGCTCATACAACTAAAAGATTATCAAACTTGGTGAATTGTGGCAACTAATATTTTTTTCTTGACAGGAATGGTTGAGAGATATGTTTAGAGGAGACTCTGATGCGACCGTGGTGCGCATGATAGCAGGGGACCAGCTGAGATACCTCACTCTGCAACACAACCATGCTTGCTCTCCCTTGTAGTCTACACAACCACCTGTGCAATCTTCGTAGTATTTACCACCCATCAAGCAAAGCAGTGGCACACAGGTACTTACATTGATTAACAATGTTATATTGTTTACACACGTGCATATGTTGCCTAACCTTGTTACAGTGCACATAGGTGCTTAAGCTGTCTAACCTTGTGAGTATGTTGCTTAATAAGTCACAGTAACTTTATGGATTAACCCTCTGTTTAACATTCCTGTACTTAGAGATATTCTCTGTCCAGTAATGGCGAGAATAAGTGAATGTAAAAGACCCGAGACCAAAAACACTTTTGTGTTCCTTTCCAGTTCGGCCATAGTTATCACGCACAGTGTGGTGGGAGAGTCAACTTCCTGTGTCCTGTGTGTAGGAAGCAGTCAGGAAGAAACATCAGCAGAGGAGATGCAGTCTAATGATGCAAAATCTGAACCTTTGGTAAGAAGTCTCATCTTATTTTTTTAACACATCAGCATTTTCCCCACCAAGGCATGGTGACCTGAAAAGAAGAAATGCTTTCATCATCATTCACTCCATCATTGTCTTGCCAGAGGTGTGCCAATACTACAATACTAGAGTTCAAAAACTGCAACATACAGTGGTACCCGATTTACTATTAATCCGTCGAGAGGGCATATTTTAAGGCGAAACAATCGTTAAGAATCAATTTTCCCCATAAAAATAATGGAAATAAATTTAATCCTCCAAGACTTCCAAAAGTAGTTAAATAAAATATTTTTTGAACTTTTGACATTAAATAATACAAAATTTAATAAAGAATACCCCAAATACACATGCAAATATTGAACAATAACATGTCACTTACATTTATTGAAGAGTTGTTGATGTGTGGAGGACGGGAGGAGGGAGAGGATGGAGTAGTATGCTAGTGTTTGGAAGGGAATCCTTCCATTAACACTGCAGGTACCAAGTTCTTTTTTGGGGTTACTGGCCTTTTTCTTTGAATGCTACACTCCCTGCATGAATGCTACACTCCCTGCATGAATGCTACACTCCCTGCATGAATGCACACTCCCTGCATGAATGCTACACTCCCTGCATGCCTACTACACTCCCTGCATCTTTTCTCACTCCCTGCATGAATGCTACACTCCCTGCATGCCTACTACACTCCCTGCATCCTTGCTACACTCCTGCATCCTGCACACTCCCTGCATCCTTGCTACACTCCCCGCATCCCTGCTACACCCCTGCATCCCTGCTACACTCTCTGCATCTTTTCTACCTCCCTGCATCCCTGTACACTCCCTGCATAAATGCTACACTCCCTGCATAAATGCTACACTCCTGCATAAATGCTACACTCCTGCATAAATGCTTCACTCCTGCACATTCTTACCACAGGCTTAGCACTAGGATCTTTCCTTGACCCATGGTAGCTTATTTAGCAGTTGCAAGCACTAAAAACAGTGGAATAATGACAATATACTGGGTAGAATGCGTGGGTGTGGGGGGGTGGTCCTCCTTGTAAAAAAAGCACTGACGCCCCTGGGGGGGTCACTGGGCGCCAAGCGGCCCGCCCCGGACGAATGTCGGTAGACGAAGAAACATCAAGTCAAATAAATTTCTTACTTATAAATTCGGACAAAAATAACGTAAGATGATAACATCGTAAGTGGGTACCACATGTTATTATTACCTATTTTTAACACACTGCTTAACATTCTTTACATTGAAAAGAAGTGGATCTTTATTTATTTCATTGATGAAATACAGTAGTTTTATTTTTTACTGAACTGAGTACTTAAGTGGTTCTCAGTCATTTCCTGATGTACCATTCTTTTATTAAATATGGATGTTCCTCCACCGGCTCTTCCATTCTGTATTCTGTTTCCCTTTCCCCCATTCCTTTTATCATTCTGCTCTCTTTATAAAACTTCATTCTAGGGATGAATTCTTGTACAAAATAATATTATTTCTTTTTTTATAGGCGGACTGGGTGGCCGATGGAAGGCATTCGCCGGAAAAGCATTAGGCTCAGGAGGATCAAGATTACAATTCCCGGGAAAAATTATCCCCACGGGGGGGATGTGTTGGGAAGCCTCGTCAACACCAACACAGTGGAAAGTTTGGGCTCAGTACCGGGAAATCAGGATATTTGGCTGTCACAAAAATTTGCCTTGAAACTAGCACCACCAACTATAGATTTTGAAGAAGATGGTACATTCTGATCACACTGGGAAAAATAGGTAAACGAACAATTCTGAGTTTAAATATATTTGGTGAAACTTTGTTTACATTTCATATTTAGCAAGTTCTAAAGTACTAAATATGCTATATATCAATTTTTAAAATTTAAAAATATTACCAGAAAAGAATACTGTAGGTAATTTATTCAATATATATTAAAATCATTGAATGGTAAAACAAATCATATACTTGGAATGAATTAATGATTGTTAAAAAAAATTAAAAAACTACAATACAATAAGTGGAATAATTATAACCCTAACTTTGGAGAAAACTTTATTTCTTGATTAACCTGATGTGCTACATTGGTTCTCAGTCTTGACGAAATGTTTTAAAAATTTCCCTTTCCCAAAATGTGGGCTATTTTTTAATGATTGTTAAAATTGTATCTGCCTTTTTGACAGCTGAATCAGATGCAGAATTAAAAAAACACA